>JAJONR010003010.1:0-50804 GCA_029582245.1 Solanum etuberosum | reverse complement strand
TGAATGCAATGACCAAGTTTATAACATGCTGAGACTAAAATCTGACTGTAACTGATAACATGGTCAATGCAATAGAATCTGACTGTGAGGGAGCTACTAATAACCGACATAAAACCACATGAGCTAAATGTGGAGTCCGATGTATACGCCTCATCAAGAGGACCCAATATACCCTGACAGAGGTATAGAGGCATGACTAGCGTGATCACTAAAATGATGCCCAAAGAGGGGACTTGCATCCTACGGAGCACATAGTTCTAGGACTATTCAGGTACGCTGAACCCTAGTCTAACTCAGTATTAAGTCTACTCCCAACTGATTATGTAACTAACACATTATGAATGAATTTCTGTAATACTGGATAGCTCAAAATACTGACATGCAAAATCTGAGAATGCAACATTAATGTACTGATAATGAAACATTTGTAACTGGGGAATGTATATCTGAATATAACTGACCTAGCATGTGTAATTCATGAACTAAATGAATCTACACAACTAGGGTTCTGAATTTCATGCAAGAACTGAAGCAACAACATAATAATCTGATTTGGATCATTCTAGCAGCTAAAACCCAACAATTTCTAGCATTCAAGAAACCCTATAGATAATATCAAGGGAATCAAGATTCTGACTGAATTCTAGGGACCTAATGGGCGAAAGGAACCTACTAGTGAAATCTCACATACCTGGTGACGAATTCCACGGAGAATTTTTTTGATTTCGGGGCTGGATTATGAAACCTTGCCGCGTTCTTGGACTCGGGCTAGTCGACACTTTCTCCTCTTTACTTTCTAATTTTCTATGTTTTTGGAGAATGATCTGACTGGGTAAGTTCTAATTATGTTTCTAGGCTAAAACTGACCAAAACTACGTAGTTTAGGGGTCCAACGCATAAGGAAAAGACCAAAAGACCCCTGACTTAAATACTGTCGGAACCAACTGATGGACCAGACCGACGGATCGTGGTTGGACCGACGGTCCGTGACGATCGTCCGTCGAATGGCGTCTGGGGCTCAGACCTGAAGGCCACGATCCACGGACCTGGACTACGGCCCGTGGTCTGACCTACGGTCCGTAGGTCCTGTCCGTGGGCCATGCCTTGGCTGAATTTTCTGGAGTTCTGGGTCTAGAAATCTGGAGTCCAACCTACGGCCCTGGGCCACAGACCATGGTCTAGCCTACGGTCCGTAGGTCCTGGCGTAGGTCTCGACTTTGAATAATTTTTCTGGGCTTTTCCAGGTGGTGAACCACGGACCACCATGACGGACCGTGGGTCACCCTACGGTCCGTGGGTTGTGCCCGTCGGTGGCACCTCTAGCTTCTCAAATCTGGAATCTGGTCTGTCTAGGATACGGGGTGTTAGAAGTAGTTCCCCAAGTCGAGGTGCTACTATCACATGCCACTTCCACCTAGTTATTGTGGCAAGAGCTATGTTTCTTGAGGAGTAGAAGATGTTTGGAGTGATCTTGAGATTTTCACCTTTAAGACTTTTTAGGGTGATTGGAGAGGATGCCACAAGTTTCTTTCTACTTGTAGTGAGCAGTTCTATACATTGGGGTTAGTGGAGAAAAGAGGAACCAACTTCACTACTTATCAGCTTTACAGGCTAGCCCAGAGTGTTGGCATTCTTAATTAGAGGGTAAACCAATTGGTTCACCTCCGGCGTCATGGCTGAGTTTCAAAAGGCTTTCTTGGCAAGGTCATACCGCGAAGTGTCATAAATCAACTACGTGATCAATTTTCAAGGTTGGAGTAGGACTCTATCATTGTATTTGATTATGAGGTGAGGTTTCACGAGTTCTCCTAAAAATGCTACAATGATATTACCTACCGAGCAGAGAGGGTCCTTTATGTTATTCGTGGGTTAAGACTGCAACTGTGAGTTGAGACCGAGTCTATGGTTTGAGCAGGCCACTCTTTCTAGGATTTTTTTGACCAAGCATGTACTATGGAGGAGATTCATTACAAGGCCCATAGGATTAACGATTAAAGAGTTTAACACTAGGGCAGCTACAATAGGTCTCAATCTAGGGACAAAGACTCATATAACAGGCCTCGCCAGCAATTTTAGTAGGGTCAGTCTAGCCAACCTGTTCAGGCGGTGCTTAAGACTTCAGAGGGTGATGTTGGTATGGCTTAGAGTTCGAGGTGTTCATAGTTGGGTGCTTTGGACTGTACTGGATGATACGTTGTGGGAAAATCTTCACAGGGTTGCTATGACTATGGGGATCTTGATCATTGGTCTAGAGACTCTCTCCGGTGAGGGATGACTGCACCGGCACCACATCTAACTAGGGTCAAAACTATAAGACGTTCATCACAGAGCTAGGGGAGGACCCTAGGGAGTCAAGTCAGGTAGTAGGATTGATGTCGAGGGCAGACGTGGACGGGGCCACCTATATACATTACTAGAGAGGGTGGAAGCTGAGGCGTCAAATGATATTATCACAGGTATGATTCTTTAATGACATCAACCAACCTCAACTTTATTTGATCTGAGCTCTACTTTTTCAAATGTGTATATATATTATGATTCCTAGTTAAGAATGAGTTATGAGCCTTTCGCACCGTCATTGCATGTTTCAACCCCCGTGGGTGACATTTTGTTTTGGATTGAGTATGTAGATCGTGTTTGGTGACTATCCATGGGCGGGACAATCGGGCTGACCTTATTGTGCTAGATATGTTATATTTTGATATTATCCTGAGCATGGACTAGTTATCTCCCTATCGTGAGTTCTTGGATTATTTTTCTAAGACTGTTACCTTAGCTATGCCTGATGTTCCTTCAATGGTTTGCTAGGGCTTTTGTAGTCATACCGGGTTATATATTTCTTTCGAGCTCAGAGTTTGGTGGTTAGTAGGTGTCTAACGTATTTGGCTTATGTGCGGGATGTGAATAAGGAAGTCCTTGCAGTTGATTTAGTCCCGATTATGCGAGATTTTGTGGATGTCTTCCTTAGTGACCTACGTGGACTTTTCCCAAAGCATGATTTTGAGTTTTTCATTGACCTAGAGTCAGGAGCTCATCCCATTTCTATTCCACCTTATCGTATGGCCCCCGTAGAGCTTAAAAAACTTAGTATTAAACTTTAAGATCTCTTGATTAAGGGACCATTCAACCCAGTATGTTACATTGGGGTGATCTAGTCCTGTTTGTGAAGAAGAAGGATGGGTCTATGAAGATTTGTATTGATTATAGGCAATTGAATAACAAAACAGTGAAGACCTATTATTCTCTGTCTCATATTTATGATTTGTTTGACCTGCTTTAGGGTACCGGAGTGTTTTTGATGATTGACTTGAGTTCTGGTTACCATCAACAGAGGATTAAGGTTGCTGACATCCCTAAGACCATATTTATAACTCGTTATAACTATTATGAGTTCCAACTGATGTGTTTTGGGTTGACTGACTCCCATGCAACATTCATGGACTTTATGACTTGCGTGTTCAGGCCTTATCTTGATTTCTTTGTAATTGTGTTCATTGATGATATTTTGGTATACTCGTGGAGTCAGGAAGAGCACGAGCAGTATTTAAGGATTGTACTTCAGACTTTGAGCGATCAACGACTTTATGCAAAGTTCTTAAAGTGTAAGCTTTTACTTGAGTCTGTAGCATTCTTGGGGCATATATTGTCTACAAATGAACTTATGGTGGATTCAACAAAGATTGAGGTTGTTTGTGATTAGGCTAGGCCCACTTTTGATCCTGATATTTGGAGCTTCGTCAAATTAGCAGGTTACTACAGATGATTTATGGAGGGCTTTTTTATTATTGCAAATTCTCATCCTAAACTGTTTGGCCTTGATCTCCTCAATGAAGGTGGCCCTAACCTCAATGCTAGCTAACACCCCACCTTTTTCTAAGATGCCCAACTGCATGAACTTAGACTCCAAATGTTGAATTTCTTTAGCCAAAGGTCTCTTGGTCACGCCCAAGCAAGCTTGACTACCCATACTCACCGCCTTCCAGCTTAATGAGTCTGCCACCATGTTAGCCTTACCCGGATGATACTGGATGGTCACATCATAATCCTTGAGTAGCTCCATCCACCTTCACTGTCTCAGATTTAGATCCTTTTGAGTGAATACATGTTGTAGGCTATGGTGGTCAGTAAATACCTCACACTTAACACCATAAAGATAATGCCGCCAGATCTTAAGGGCGTATACTACCGCTGCCAACTCCAAATCATGTGTCGGGTAATTTTACTCATGTTCTTTCAACTGCCGTGATGCATAAGCTAAGACATTCTTATCCTGCATCAACACAGCACCCAAACCCAAATGTGAAGCATCACAATAAATAATGAAATCTTTACCTTCCACCGGTAGTGCAAGAATAGGTGTTGTGGTCAAGAGAGTCTTGAGCCTTTGAAAGCTCTCCTCACATTTTTCAGTCCACTCGAAAGGTACCTCCTTCTTGGTCAGCCTTGTCAGATATTTGATAATGGAAGCAAAGTTCTTCATAAACCGATGATAGTAGCTGGCATGCCCCACAAAACTCCTAATTTCAGTCACAGAACTAGGTCGGACCCAATTCCTGACTTCTTCAATCTTTAGGGGATCTACCATTACCCCTTCCCTAGAAACTAAATTCCCCAAAAAGGAAACTGAATCCAACAAGAACTCATACTTGGAAAATTTAGCATACAATTGTTTTCCCCCAAGAACACCCAGAACAATATGAAGATGGTCGGTATGCTCTTCCTTACATTTCGAGTAAACCAAAATATCATCAATAATTACTATAACAAACGAATCAAGAAATTTCTTAAACACACCATTCATCAAACTCATGAAAGTTGCAGGCGCATTCGTCAACCGAAACGACATAACTAGAAACTCATATTCCCCATAGCGGGTCCTAAATGTTGTTTTTGGTATATCCTCAAGCTTAATCTTTAACTGATGATAGCTAGACCTTAGATCAATCTTAGAGAAAATGGATGCACCCTGCAACTGGTCAAAAAGATCATTTATCCGAGGCAGTGGATACTTGTTCTGAATGGTTACCCTATTCAATTGACGATAGTCTATGCACATCCTCATACTACCATCATTTTTCTTAACAAACAAGACAGGGGCACCCCATGGGGAAGCACTAGGACGAATGAATCCTTTATCAAGAAGCTCTTGGATTTGAGCCTTAAGCTCTCTTAATTCTGCCAGAGCCAGGCGATACGGAGGGACGAAAATGGGGTGAGTACCAAGTTCCAAGTCAATGCAGAAATCTATATCTCTATCCGGAGGCATACCAGGTAAATCAGTAGGGAACACTTCTCTAAATTCTGACACCATAAGAATAGACTCAATTGAGGGAGACTCAACCTCAACATCCCGAATATGAGCTAAATAAGACAAACAACCCTACCCCACCAGTTTCCTAGCCCGAATGAAGGATATGATCTTAGCTGGCTTAGGCTTGTACACCCCTTCCCACTCTAATTTTTCCCTACCGGGGATCTCTAGAGTCACAGACTTAGTATTACAATTAAGCACGACATAATAGGGGGACAACCAAGTCATGCCTAAGATTATGTCAAAGTCAGTCATATCCAAAATCACCAAATCAGCCCAAGTCTGAAAAACCATAAACAAAATAGGACAAACACGATAGACATGGGTGACTGTGACAGACTGTCCAACTAGGGTAGAAACATGGATCGGGGCATCAAGTACATCACAAATCATATCAAATCTGTCACGCCCCGAGGCTACCCCCTGGACGTAAACACGGGACCTAGGATCACGAGTGACCCCAAGCTAACCCTGAGCTGGCATATCATAAGCATACTAAAAGATTACTGAATAAAATATACTATGCGGAAGATTAAGGCCATAATTAACTGAAAGTGGGGAATACCCAATACTAATCTGAATATATAAAATACTATGAGATTAATGATACTGAACAATCACTCAAAAGCTAAAGCTGAATCTAATGCTATGTCTGAAAAAGCCTCTAACTGACTAAAGTTGTTGGGACATGCCCCAGCTAGATCTAGCAAAAATTGAAACTAAAGACTGAAAGTAGAAAGATAATCATGTCAATCATCCTTGAAGAATGAGGACTCACCACTAATGCTGCTGAACTGAAGATTGGGAACCGATCTATGCATGATCTGGAAGCTGAGAACCTGGACCTACATCACGAGAAGATGTAGCACAGAGTATACGTCAGTACTTGAAAGGTACTGAGCATGCAGGATAGAGTAAGGCTGAACAATATAAACATAACTAAACAAAGAATATAACTAAGCAATGATATACGATAAGCATGACACTATACTGGAAATATTGAACATGAACTAACTGAATGTAATGACCAAGTTTATAACATACTGAGACTGAAATCTGACTGTAACTGATAACATGGTCAATGCAATAGAATATGACTGTGAGGGAACTACTAATAACCGACATAAAATCACATAAGCTAAATGTGGAGTCCGATGTATACGCCCCATCGAGAGGACCCAATATACCCTGCCAGAGGTATAGAGGCATGACTGGCGTGATCACTAAAATGATGCCCACAGAGGAGACTTACAACCTACGGGGCACGTAGTTCTGGGACTTGAGGGTGACTGACCGTTGTCCAACTCGATATTAAGTCTACTCCGAACTTATTATATAAATGACACATTATGACTGAATTTCTGTAATACTGGATAGCTCAAAATACTAACATGCAAAATCTGAGAATGCAACATTAATGTACTGATAATGAAACATTCAAATCTGAGGCATGTATATCTGAAATAAATGACCTAAAATGTGTAATTCATGAACTAAAAGAACTACATAGCTAGGATTTTGAGTTTACGAAAGCATCTACGCAAAACAATACTAAAATCATGAAATCTGATTAGGAACATTGAAGTAACTAATTCATAACGATCTGCTGAAATTCTAGAAACCCTAGGTCTAACCAATATATAAGGAATCAAGAATCTGACTGAATTCTAGGGACATAATGGGTGAAAGGAATCCACTAGTGAAATCCCACATACCTGGTGACGAATTCCACGGAGAAATCTTTCGATTTTGGGGTTGGAACTGATGAAAGCTTGCTGCGTTCTTGGAAAGGGGTTTGGTCGACTCTTTCTCCTCTTTTGGTCTGAGTTTGCTAAATTTTGAGACTGAATTAACTAGGCTAAGTTCTAATTAAGTTATTAGGCTTAAAATGGCCAAAACTACTAGTTTAGGGGTTAAACGATGCAGTTTAGGGGTCCAACGCATAGAGAAAAGACCAAACGACCCCTGACTTAAATGTTGTCGGGACCACCGACGGTCTGTGGACCGACCCACGGTCCGTGATGGTCAACCGTCGATGGGGTTCTCGGAGTTGAAATCTGGGATTCGACCTATGGCCCTGGACCATGGACCGTGGTCTGACCTACGGTCCGTAGGTCCAGGCGTGGGTCTACCCTTAGCCAAATTTCCTGGACTTTCTGGGGAGGAGCTTCAGGTGGCCATCCACGGACCACCAGCACGGGCCGTGGGTGGCAACCGTGGGACTAATTTACCCGGATTATAACTAACCCAATAACCCAAGACCAAACCCATGATCCCAATATCCAAATTAGGGCTTTTTCCACCATAATTCCCAGATCAAAACCTTCCCCCAACAATAATTACCCAAGAAACTAAGTTCTATAGATCGAAATAAGGATTAGGGGAGTAAAATCCTTACCTTTAGTGCTAGAAGAGGTGGAAAACTGTCAAGAACTTCCCCTGGGTCGTTCTTTAGCTCTCAAGAACGAAACTTGCAGAATAATAAGATTTTTGGGGTTTATTTCTGACTTAAGTCGCGTCTGTCCCGTTGTGGCGGATCTCATCCCGCTACAGCGGTCCCGCCCTGGCGGGAATAATCCCGCTCTGGCGGCTTGCACGGAGACAGAGAGTTAAAATCAGAGTTCCAAACCCCCATTTCACAACACACCTTCAACCCATGACACTTAGAAAATACCCGTTCACACTAAGATCAGTTTCGGGAGTTCTACTCGCCCGAATTCGATTCCGTAAAGTCTTACGGGTTCCTTAAAGTCTTAACTATCCACTCATGTAATAAAAAATATAATTAGATCTCTCATTCGTTACCAGATTTACCTAGACCTCACTGACTCTGATTTTATCCAAATCTGGACTAGGTTAAGAAATTCCAAGTTACTACCAAAAAGTTTTTTTACCCCAATTCTTTCCCCATGGGTTTTTACCTAACGACAACATCAGGTCGTTATAAGGTTCAATAATTTAAAAAAGATCTAATTTCGAATAATATTGTTTTTCTTTTCTAAAAATTTAATAGTTCATAGATATACATAAGAAAATTTTAGAAAAAAATCACCTTTCAATATTTGAACCAAGTACCTCCCAAGTTATATGTGTTGGTTGGAAAATAGTTAATTCACTATTTACTTATTCAAAAGAAAAAATATAAATAATCCACTAAAGTTAGGTTATATTATTAATAGAAATGGTGGATTCAAATTTTTATTTATTTATCAGTTTTAAGCCATAATTATTTTTCCTACAGGATTTTATATAGATTATTACATATCAAACAAATGTTTTAGCATAAATGTAAGATTTGTCAAATCTAATAATTTCTATAAAACACGTGACTATAATGATGACTGCTTCTCATCAGTACTGCATTAAGCTTTGATATTACTAATTTATATCTATCTATATTAAACATTGATAAACAAATCCCCATAGGATGACTCATAATAGTTAATTACATACAAAAATCTGTTCTTTATTTTTTCACGTGTAACTCGAAACTTAGATCTAATAATATTGAATATATTACAAAACTATATATCACATGATTGGGTATACGCGTGTCGAAAAATTAGTTACCTTAAAAGCATTAACTCCCTAACTTGAATGTTAAATTATTAGAAAACACTTATTATTATTGATTTAAATAACTTATTTAATTTAAATTTAAATTGAGAAAAAACAATACTAATAACTTAAATAGTTGTCAGTTCTCACTGTTTCGATTTTCCATAAAACACCGTTTGAAATATCAACACAAGTTACATACTAAAAGGTTTTCAAAATAACAAATAAAAAGAGAGGAGAAAATGAAAAAATGGACCTTGGGTAATCGTGTGGTGGGGCTTGGGAAACAGGACAAAGAGGAGGAAAATAGAAGAATAGCAGGTGAGTTAGAATTATAGGTTTCATTCTGGTAATTGTTAACCTTAGGCTTAAATGAGAGCGTCTTCTTCGGCTTGCGTCACGCCATTAATATTCTTTTTCCCTTTTTTTTCTTAGGAGAAAGATGAGAAATGCAAATGAATGAGGTTTTTGTGAAATCGAATAATAATGACTTCTATATATATAGTGAGACATGGAGTTCGGGTGATAAATAAAGATGAGATTGAGTAATTTTAGAGATAGTTTAGCTTTACTATTAGTAGTGCACATATTACAAAATTTTATTAGGGTTCAATAATTTTTAAAAAAAAGCTAATTTCGAAAAACATTTCTTTTCTTTTGTAAAAATTTAAGAGCTCATATATATAGAAGAAAATTTTACGAAAAATTATTTTACAATATTTCAACCAAGTACGGGCCAAGTTATATGTGTTGGTTGGTAAGTAGTAAATTCACTATTTGCTTATTGAAAAGAAAAAAAGATAAATAATCCGCTAAAGTTAAGTTATATCATTAATAGAAACAAAGAGTGTTAAATCATAATTATTTTTGCTACAAGATTTTATATAGATTATTTTACATATCAGACAAATATTTTAACATAAATATAAGATTAGACTCAAACCAAATGATTTCTGCGAAACATGTGATTATAATGATGGTTCTCCTTCTCATTAGTTTTATATTAAACTTTTGATATTACTAATCTATATCTATCTATATTAAACATTGATAAATAAAAAACCCTTATGACGACCCATATTAATTAATAACATGTTCTTTAATTTTAACGTGTAGCTCGAAACTTTGATTTAATGATATTGGATATATTACAAAACTATGTATGACATGATTGAGTATACACGTGCAGCGCACGTGTCGAAAAATTAGTTATCTTAAAAGCATCAATTCCCAAACTTGAATTAAAATACCCTTACTATTATTGATTTAGATAAATAAATTAATTTAAATTAAAATTGACAAAATCCATACTCATAACTTAAACAGTTTCCAGCTATCACTGTTTCGATTTACCGTAAAACACCGTTTGAAATATCAACACAAGTTACATACTGAAAAATTTGCAAAATAACAAATAAAAAGAGAGGAGATAATGAAAAACGGACATCGGATGATCGTGTGGTGGGGCTTGGGAAATAGGACAAGGAGGATGACAATAGAGGAATAGCAGGTGAGTTTGAATTATAGTTTTCATTCTAGTAATTGTTAACCTTAGGCTTAAATGAGAGCGTCTTCTTCGGTTTGTACCACACCATTAACATTCTTTTTTTATTGTTTTTATTAAGAGAAATAGGAGAAGCAAAGAGAGAAAGAGTGCAAATGAATGAGTTTTTTTGTGAAATCGAATGTTAATGACTTCTGTATATATAGTGAGAAGTGGAGTTTGGGTGATAAATAGAGATGAGTTTGAGTAAGTTTTGAGATAGTTTAGCTTTAATATTAGTAGTGCACATATTTCAATGATTTATTAAGGTGTCATTTGATTCAATAATTTTAAAAAGAGCTTATTTCAATTTTTTTTTCTTTTGTCAAAATTTATGAGCTCATATATATATAAGAAAATTTTAGCAAAAAAATATTTTGTCATATTTAAACCAAGTACTGCCCAAGTTATATATGTTGTTTGGTAAGTAGTTAATTTACTATTTGCTTATTGAAAAGAAAAAATATAAATATCCGCTAAAGTTAAGTTATATTATTAATAGAAATGGTAGATTCATATTTTTTATTTATTTATGAGTTTTAAACAATAATTATTTTTTCTACAAGATTTTATAGATTATGTTACATATTTAACAAATATTTTAACACGAATATAAGATTTGAATAAAACTAATGATTTCTTTGGAACACATGATTATAATGATGGCTCTGCTTCTCATCAGTACTGCATTAAACTTTGGATATTATTAATCTATATCTATCTATATTAAACATTGATAAACAAATCCCCTTATGATGACCCATCTTAATTAATTACATACAAAAAAACATTTTTTATAGTTTTCACGTGTAACTCGAAACTTTATTTTAATGATATTGAATATATTACAAAATTATATACGATATGATTGGGCATACACGTCTAGCGCACACTTCGAAAAATTAGTTACCTTACAAGCATTAACTCCCTAACTTGAATGTTAAATTATCAAAATACCCTTACTATTATTGATTTAAATAACTTAATTAATTTAAATTTAAATTGAGAAAAATCCATACTAATAACCTAAACAGTTGCCAGTTGTCACTGTTTTGATTTGCCATAAAACACCGTTTGAAATATCAACACAAGTTACATATTGAAAAGTTAGCAAAATAACAAATAAAAAGAGAGGAGAAAATAAAAAATGAACCTTGGATGATCGTGTGGTGGAGCTTGACAAACAGGACAAGGAGGAGGATAATAGAAGAATAGCAGGTGAGTTGGAATTATAGGTTTCATTCTGGTAGTTGTTAACCTTAAGCTTAATGAAAGTGTGTTCTTTGGTTTGCGCCACACCATTAACATTCTTATTTTTTCTCTTTTTATTAAGAGAAAGATGAGAAGCAAAGAGAAAAAGAGTGCAAAAGAATGAGTTTTTTTTTTTGTGAAATCGAATGTTAATGGCTTCTGTATATAATGTGAGAAGTGGAGTTTGGGCTATAAATAGAGATAAAATTGAGTAATTTTAGAGATAGTTTAGCTTTAATATCAATATGCACATATTTCAAAATTTTATTAAAGTGTCATTGAGTTCAATCATTTTAAAAAGAGATAATTTCAATTTTTTTTGATTTTTGTGAAAATTTAAGATCTCATATATATAAAAGAAAATTTTAGCAAAAAATTATTTTACAATATTTGAACCAAGTACCGCTCAAGTTATATGTGTTGTTTGGTGAGTAGTTAATTCACTATTTGCTTATCGAAAAGAAAAAAAGATAAATAATCCGCTAAATTTAAGTTATATTATTAATTGAAATGGTAGATTCATAATTTTTATTTATTTATGAGTTTTAAACCATAATTATTTTTGCTACAAGATTTTATATAGATTATTTTACATATTAAACAAATATTTTAACATAAATATAAGATTTGAATCAAACTAATGATTTTTGTGGAACACATGAATATAATGATGATGATGCTTCTCATCAGTACTACATTAAGCTTTTGATATTATTAATCTATATCTATCTACTTTAAACGTTGATAAACAAATCCCCATATGATGACCCATATTAATTATTTACATACAAAAACACGTTCTTTATTTTTTCATGTGTAACTCAAAACTTTTCTTTAATGATATTGAATATATTACAAAACTATATACGACATGATTGCTATACACGTGCGCTCAAAAATTTATTTACCTAAAGAGCATTAATTCCCTTACTTGAATGTTAAATTCAAAATACCCTTACTATAAATGATTTAAATAACTTAATTAATTTAAATTTAAATTGAGAAAAGCTCATACTAATAACTTAAACAATTGCGAGTTTTCATTGTTTCGATTTACCGTAAAACACCATTTGAAATATCAACACAAGTTACATACTGAAAAGTTGGCTGAATAACAAATAAAATGAGAGGAGAAAATAAAAATTAGACCTTGGATGATCGTGTTTGAGAAACGGGACAAGGAGGAGGACAACAGAGGAATGACATGTGTAACACCCCAAAAATTTCTAAGTTAAGACTCGAACCATTCTTCATTTGTCAATAAGATCGTACCGGGTGATTCTTAAATTTTTCATATCTGTAAAGGTCAATTTTTTAGTCTGGGAATGTATTTGGATATGAATTAAGGATACTAGAATCCCCTAGCACAAAGTAGAGTTAAAAGTTTCCTTACCGATCAAGTTTTGATGTAAGATTCTGTTTGGGTCAACTTCAAATGACCGTATCTCTTAAAATATAAAGAGTTACATGGCCCATAACCTATCAAATTAAAGATATTTGAATCTTCTTTTCAACGCCATAAATTTCAGAACAATCTGAGTTTTGAGTAAAACGTTATGACCATTTTAGTAACCAGATACAGTGCAGTGACGAATTAGTCAAGAAAACATTAAAAAGGGGTCTTTTTATCTTTTTACCTCAAAGAAAAACCAAAACATATTTCTAGACTAATTAAGGACCCAAAACAATTATATTTTTATCTCATAATACATCATTCTCTTCTCTCTCAAACCCTAAGGAAAAATCAAAGTAGAAGACTCCATTCAAGATTCTTTCAATCTTTTCCAAGTTTCTTCTTCAAGGTAAGTCTTTCTCCACGAATTCCATTCATTCCAACTCAAAATCCTCAATACAATTATGAATTACTAATGAAAATCATAATTCTTGGTCGTAGAGATTTCACTAAACTAATTCAAGAATCTCAAGAAAGGTTTTCTTGATTGTTTACCTTCAAGCTAGGGTTTCAAGGCTTCTATTCAAAGTTCTTTTTCAAGATTCTTCAAGAACCTTGTTCTTTCAGGTATGTAAGGCTATCATAGTGTTGGACTAGTTCGTCCTCACGCCCTACATCTACTTTCAAATCAGTAAAGTGAAATCTAGGATTCTACCCCTAGATTTGAGTATTCTTGAGATGAGTTGATTTTGAGTTCTTGAGTACTCCTGTTTCTTTTTGAAATTCTATTCCTAATTATTGAATTGCTAAATTTTATGCATTAAGATTCTTGAGTTGATTTGTTTATGTGTATATTTTAACATGAACCATATGAATTGAGTATGCTTGAGATGAAGTAGTATCGTTAAGTTCTGAGTTCCGAGTCCTTGAGTCCTGAGTACTGAGTTTCTATATTTCTATTAAGACCCCAGAGTTGAGTCGTTCATGTCCATAATTCCGCATGAACCCTTTGAATTGAGTTATAAATTTTGAGAAGCTTTTTAAAGCCAACATTTGAGTTTTTAAACTGAGTTTTTGAGAAAGTAAAGATGAGTTTTGAGAAAGAGTTTTTAAAACATGATTAGTATGATAGTCGAGTATGCCATCAATGTTTCAGCAGTATGGTATCTAGATATACCATCAATGTTTATGCAGTATGACTTCCTGAGTCATCAATGATCAAATCACAATATGATTTTGATATATTTTTGAGAAAGAGTTTTCAAGTATGAATTGAGTAAGAGTATAAGGGAACTAAGTATTCCCAAAGGTATCAGCTTTTACATTGATAAAAGAAAAACTTTGATTTCTAAATTAGTTATTATTTCAAAGATATTTCAAGAGCAGTTACCTCTTTTAAGAGGATAGTTTGAGTAATTATCTCAAACCAGAGGAAGAGTATGTTTTTAAGCATTGAGAATAAAGTTATATCACTTATTTTGGGAGTAGTATCGAGCACCGAATTGGGTTAAAGTCTTTTATGATTCGGAAGTCCCATAGAACTACGTAGCCATCATAGGATAGGATAGTATTGACTCTTCATGCGACTCCTCACAGCCTCTGAGAAGGCCAATTAGATGGATCCATAGTCACGATATCATCCTATACCTCGGAAAAGTATAGGATAGCCTTGGCAAGATGAGGCGAAACGTTGTATCATTGCCAGTCTCATGATAATGGTTGTCGGTTAGAGAAACTCCCCACAAGTAAAGTATAATATTTTCACGTTGCTTTCATTGTATATTTTATCGTAAAGCTTAAATGGTTTTCATTTAATGTTCATATATTGATTCACTTGAGTATATATCTATATCTATTGCAGTCCTTTCATTCAGTTATTTTTTATTCAGCTATATTACATACTCGTATATTCAATGTACTGACTTCATTCGACCTGCATCTTTTAATGATGAAGATACAGGTTCGTAGAATCCTCAACAAGAGTCTGTTGAGATCACTTTATCCGCTCGTCAGCTTTCGAGTGAGGTCTCCTTGCTTCCGGAGGACTCCAGTTTTATGAGTTGTTACTATTAGTAGCATTTTGAGTAGTCGTGGGTCTTGTGTAGAGGCTTCATATATAGACAATTTTAAAGAGTCTTTCAGTTGCAGATGATTTATCTAGAACTTATGTTTCATACTCAGTATATTCAGCGAAATTTTGAGATTCAGTATATTGTTTTTAAATGTTTCTTTCAATTTGATGTTTATATATGCTCGAGTTAGTTTTTCACTTGTAGTTAGCCAAGATGAGGGTTCGCTTGGGGACCAGCAATGGTTCTCGAGTGTCAGCCACGTTCAGGGTGAAGGCTCGGGTCGTGACAAACTTGGTATTAGAGCACAGAGTTCAAGTGTCCTAGGGTGTCTATGAAGCCGTGTCAGTAGGAACTTCTTTATTGTTGTGAGGGCCCCACTTCTATAAATAAGGGACTATAGACATTTAAGAAAAGTTTCCCTTCTTTGATACTCTAAATCGTGCAATAGAGTTGTGTCATATGAAACTTATTCAAACTCGTGAGTTTCTCAGATCCATTCGACTACCCCTCATACTAAAGGTAGTTGAAAAGCAAAGTCAGTTCCATATCGATGAGTTACTCTCAAAAAAAGTCTTGAGGAAGTCATGAGAATGTAGAGGGGCTTGAGAAAAGCCCGTGAGTGAGTTAAGTGTTGAGTTTAGAAAGAATGCACTCAAATTCATATGAATCATGCGTTCAAGATAAAAGTGAGGTGTACTCTCTTCTCTAAACCTTGCTCCAGCTAAGATCCTTATGAGGAAGTGTGTTTTAGAGCTTGGGTAGTATTTTCACCCGAAAAGATAATATGAGTTACGCAATTATGAGCAGTAGTAGTGAAGGTGTCCTTAAATTAGAAGAATCCATGCAGAGGTTCAGTAATCTAAGAAAGGGAGATAGTGATGAGGCAAATTATGTTATTGTAGTCATGCACCAGTAAGTTTTTAATGATGAGTTTTCCTTTGTGAGTAGACTAAGGAATAATAATCTTGTATAGAGTTCATGATATGAGTTAGATGAATAGTTGTGAGTTAGGATGAGTATGAGTATACTTTAACTAGAAAGGAGTTTATGATGATGTGTCATTGTGTTTGTAACGGTCAAGTGTAGGTGTTGAATGGGAGAGCAGGAGTATTCATGAGGTGATAGATCTAAGCAAAACTTATGATTTTTGGGAGATCCCATGATTTTCAGAGGGTTATAGAACTAGTTAGCCAATGATGTGTAGTGAGTAGGTAAGTGGTACTTAGATTTTGAAAATGATTGTGATAGTAATTTGTAAATAGGTAGACTGAGAGATAAAGATTGACCTAGTGATAGTAATTTGTAAATAGGTAGACTGAGAGATAAAGATTGACCTACTTTTCATGAGGTTTTTGGGAGCGAGTGTTTCTTAATTTTATCTATTAGTAATGAGTTACTATAGTTTGCAAGCAATTATATTGATATCCATTTTTTGTAATAGACACTATGTCACGCCCCAAACTAGGGGAGGCGTGACTGGCACTCGATTCCTTATGCGATCGAGTTAGCCATTGAAACATACCAACTAACTCAACTATGGGCCTAGAAGGTTGGGCAGCATAACATCTAAAATACTACGACTGGACCATCAAGGTCATAACCTGAATATCAACAAGTCATATAGACGAAGGTAGACAAGCCAAAGATAATGAAGTACTAGCTAGCCAACAAGGCTAGGCTGCAAATGAAGATATGCATACTTACATACATATATATACATGCCAAGCTTATGGGGCTAGAGACTAGAAGCTGCAGAAAGAAACCTAGAATATTGTGTCCACAATAGCCTCTAAGAGTGTCATAAGCACTGGTCAGGACAAGGCCCCGATTATATCCAAACTGCACAATAAAAGTAACATCCTATGAAAGCTCCAGGAAGAGGTGGAGCTTACCAACTCACAACTGAACCGCGAATCCTAGCAGAGGGGTCAATCAGAATCCCTACCTGGACCTGCACGCACGAAACAAAAATGTAGCGTCCCCAAGCAACGGGACGTCAGTACGAATAAAAATGTGCTGGTATGTAAGGTAGAAATTAGAATCATAAATAGTTGCTGTAAAAAGGGTAATAAAGATACCACCTGAAACAGAAACTCTGATATCCTCCATGGCTGACATCCAACCTTATATAAATTAAATATGCATGGTATGCTCGCATAATCATATGTCGTGAATACATATATATAGATGCAAATGCATGTCATACCCAACCAAGTGCTAACAATGGTGGTGCCTTCCGGTAGCGAACCGGCATCATATTCGCCAACTTATGGCAATCTATGTCTCATACGTATAAATATAGGCAATAGGCCCCATACCTTCTGATTATAGCTCGGGAGTAGAATGCATAGTATGTCATGTCATGGATTCGTAATACATTTGTGTTACCTGAATCATGTTGCCAATCTTGGCCCATTGATACTCTTGTTATCATAATCTCATAATCACTTTTGCATCACATGTAAATGTCTCGTAGAACCTCAAATACTTGTAGATTAAACTTGAGCACTTAACTTGGATTTAGAAAGGTAACTTAAACTTAAGGATGTTCATATAGAGCTTAAAGTTCTTAACTTAGTATCTATATATGTTTCCTTAGTAGTTTGTAAAATAAAGTATTTAAGAAAAACACGTCCTTTAGTAGTTTAAACATACAATTTACATTTAAGATTTCTAGAGATCGACGTATTATTTTAAAGTTTTTCAAAAATATAAATTAGCGAGGAAGGAGGACTGATTTTAAATTCATATTGTTCATCCCTAATCTTTTTAAGTTACTACATCTAAAGAAGAATAAGAATTTGTACACATGGACCTATAGTCAAGAGAATCAACAAAATGACATAAAGACGCCGAATACCCTATCGAACCGAATGAGTGGAATAGCAACATAATGGAGTCACAAAAATACACCAGCTACAATCTCAATGCCTTTCAAAAAAGGTCTTTATAGCAATAGAGTAGTAAAATAATACTTGACGATTTAGAATTCCGAAATTCGTGCTCAAAGGAAGTACAATGCTTAGCCTTAACATACCTCAATTCTGGGTCTTGTTGTATCAATACGGATTGTACCCCTTTCTTACAGTATGTAATCTACAGAAAATCATGTCACACAACCATTACAGGCAAAATATTAACACGTCAAGGTCAAAGTAGCAATTTAGAGCTTACTAGCAGAGTAATTAGCTCGCCAGACCCTTTTTAAATGTATGCTTCATTACCTTTACTTCTCCAAATTACAACCCCAAATTAATGACGTAACATACATTTTTGCAGCATCTATTAACAAGTGGAGGCCTATGCAATAGTCAACAACAACCAAATAGAGTATGCCTGCACAATAATAAAAACTCAGCATATCGCCACACCCCTCCTTTCCAGCCACAAAATAACCACAACCAGATCCAAAACACGAGTCTTCAAACCATTAAATTCAGAAAAAATATATGTAATACAGTCCTATAATTGTTCAATATAACCATAATAACTCGAACTTACGGCTTCCAATCACAATCCAGTGAGTTCGTCCAATAATTACGTTTAGAATCACGTCTTTCTTTTCATAAGCAATAAGAGAATAAAAGGGCAGAACCTTAACTTAAAATTGATCGAGCTTATAGTGTTTTAGCATGTCTCCTAAATTACAAAGAGTCTCCTCAAACACAAGACGTTGAACCAAGAAGAAGTCATTTGAAAATTGCAATGCAATAATAGAACCAACATTACACTTATTTATCATACAATTAATTACCCATCTATACTTTTTCTTCTCTTCCAGACTCATATCAACAACAACCACACACAAAAAAATCATTTCCAAAAATTCCAGCAACAACAACATCAGAAAATACTTCAAAAACAGCCCAACATCACATAACTATCCAAATACGATTTTCCAGCCGTCTATTCGTGTTCTTGCTTATATAGCATAGCTATAACTTGGACTCACTCAATAAAATGAAGGGTGATAATTATTACCTCCAAACAGAAGCAACACCACCTAAAAACGAGACTCCTTCCCCACGAAGAATCCTTCAAATCACAACCAACGAGGAGGAAAGATGTAACTTAATCTCTATGAACATTCTGAGGGTGAAACCACGTTGAAATCTTGTAGATATTTTCTTGGATGATAGGGGAACCTTTAGAGAGGATTTAGGACTGTTTTCTTCTTATTTGGTCGAAAAAAATGAGTTAAAACGAAGGGAAACCAAATCTTATAAAGCTAAACCGACATAGGGGCGAGGGACCCACCTTCACATGCATTCTTGTGCAGTCTCACTAAAATCTGAATATCTCTCAATTCTGAAGTCGTATGGACAAATGGTTTAGTGCGTTGGAAAGTAGACTCGTAGACCTTCGATTTGGTATATTGGGGTTCTTCTAAAGCTTTATAGATTAGGAGAAAATGTCCGAGACATTTCACCCAAATTTTATAAAATTTATCAAATAAAAGTTACTCTAACTTTTGTCAACTTTTATTTGCCAACTTGCTTGACTTCAAAACTTAACTTACGATCATTGGGCGACTATATCATCTTATAAAACCTCCTTCTTATCATATAAGACACTCTTTGTCTTATCCTAAAGGTACTAGTTAACTTAAACCTTCCAAACGGGCGGGGTGTTAGAAGAGACATTGTTTAACTCGAACTTGTTTAAGGGCATCCTTGACCCATAACGTTAGTCTAATTGTTTCATTTTAACCACCCCTCTGCAAACTTATTCTTCTAACAGGATACACCAAGTCATATTAACCTCCTACAATCATGCAATGATACGCATATTATGCGAAAGAACCACGGGGTCTCACACACTAGGCTTGAATTTGAGATGAGAGTCGTGGTAAAAAAGAATGGCAACATGAAGGTGATGATGTTAGTTTTGAGATCTGATCTGGTAGACTTAACATAGAGTAGGAGAGGAATTAAGAGGTTAGTTACAATGAATGTGAGGGGTAAAAGTATAGGATTCTAACTTTTAGATAAGAGTAGTGAAGTGTGGCTAAGTCATAAGAGTAACAAGAGCACTAAGAGGTGTACCCGAGATTGTATGTAATCATACGAGGTTCCAATTAAGTTAATAATTTTTCATTATGCCTAGATAGCATATTTGAGTTGTTAATGTGGATTAGGCTAATGTAAGCATTATTTATCACCCTTAAGAGTTTGGGAGAAAGGATTTTATATAGTCAGTGACAAGCCTCCTAAATATAGTTCAAAGTTTCCTCCATTTCGGTTGATATGAACATAGAAGGATGTTATTGGTAGGCTAAGAAGGACAAGTCAGATTATTAAGAGTCAGATTAAGTGGCCTTATAAGCCTACGAGAAGAGGTCAAGAGAAGCATCTTAGAAAGAGGTCCTCCCTAGGAATCGAAGGAGTCTTAGTACCTGTTTATAGAGAGTTCAGTAGCCATGAGATAAGCCTTTCCCGAGTATTAGAGTAAATGAAATGTAGACCAGTGTAGAGATGATGAAATATATCCATAGCTTTGAAGTGTCAGCTTTAGACCCAAGGGGGATATGATTAGATGAGAAATCAAGTCAAGTGTTGAGAATGAGATAGTGATGTCTTCAGAAAGAGTTTTAGAGATATATCAATTCATTTATAATCTTGCGTATTCCTCAAGTCCAGTTATTACAACATCTTGTTGATATACCTAATATCAGAATTGTGTCTATGGCCTATGCTCATACACTTCAGAGAGATTCGCATCTAAGCTCAATTTCCAGAATGAGGGGCAAAGACTTTAGCACATTGATCTCAATCTTACTCCATAAAGTTATAGATATCAGCCCCATGATATGAACCTATTCATATAAGCACTCATGTTTCATAATATGCTCAGTCTCACAAATTCATGATTTACTCTCGAAGGCTAGCAACATAATGTTACGTCATTCATATTCTTACATCAGATTTCTTGAATGAATCGTGCTTATTATCTTTCTCCCTAAAGCTCCTTCAATAATCCTTTTCAGTTTTGATAGCGATGTTGTCAATAAGAGTTGAGTAATGATAGAAGGAGAGGTTTTATGTTTCTTATTGTGGTAGTGGTGGTATTCTTCTTCTATCTAATTTAATAAATGTGGAGGAAGAAGGGGATGAGGTTTTACTATGAGTAATAGTTAAATGAAAGAAATTAGTCAGTTTCTGGTAGTAATGTGTAAAATTTTAGTTGGTAGAAGGATTGGTTAGGAGGAGTCCATGGAGTGGTTATAGTATTAGTCTTGAATGTGGTGTTGTTAACATGTGGACAAATGCATGATGCATTAGGTGTTTCTTGATATGGGCTCAAGATCGGTTGAAGACAGCGATAAGGAGAAGTATTCTTGGGATGAGATTCACTATAGAGGTATAGAACCTGAATCTTGTGGTTTAGATAAGTATAACCATATCATGTTTAGCACCTTGTGAATTAGAGATTAGGCTTGAACACAATAAGAGCAAGCGATTTGATTTGGACGTTTGTAAGAGTAGTCATATACTCTAGTAGGAGCTATGAGTTGCAGCTAATGAGGTGCGATATTCATAAAGAAGGGCATGCCTTAGAGGTGCTGCTAGGCTTGAAAGCTAGCAGTTGTATTGCTTAAGTCATAATAGTATTATTCTTACTTCATGCCTAGATTCCTTTGATTCTTGTAAGATAACTTCATATAGAGTGTGACTATGTTCAGAACAATATCGTTTTTGACTTATGTGCTATAGACAGTTCCAAACTCTTAGTATGAATCATTTCCGCCTATGTTATTAGGCAAGTTCAGAAGTCAGAAAGATAGTAAGAGTAACTCTTTTCCTTTCGATTCTCGGTCCAACTGTCATTCGAGGACGAATGATCCCAAGGGGGAGATATTGTAAAACCTCAAACATTTCTAAATGAAGACTCGAACCATTCTTCATTTATGAATAAGATCGTACCGAGTGATTCTTAAATTTCCCATATGTGTAAAGGTCAATTGTTTAGTGTGGGAATGTATTTGGATATGAATTAAGGTCACTAAAATCCTCTAGGACAGAGTAGAGTTGAAAGTTTCCTTACCGATCAAGTTTGATGTAAGATTCTCTTTGGGTCAACTTCAAATGACCATATCTCTTAAAATATAAAGAGTTGCATCGCCCATAACCTATTAAATTATATATATTTGAATCTTCTTTTCAACGCCACCAATTTCGCAACAATTTGAGTTTTGAGTAAAAAGTTATGACCATTTTAGTAACCAGATATAGTGCAGTGACGAATTAGCCAACGGGAAAACATTAAAAAAAGGTCTTTTTATCTTTTTACCTCTAAGAAAAACCTACATGAATTTCTCGACTAATTAAGGACCCAAAACAATCATATTTTCATCTCTTAATAAGTCATTCTCTTCTCTCTCAACTCCTAAGGCAAAACCCTGAGGAAAAATCAAAGTAGAAGACTCCATTCAAGATTCTTTCAATATTTTTCAAGATTCTTCTTCAAGGTAAGTCTTTCTCCAAGAATTCCATTCATTCAAACTCAAATTCATCCATACAATTATGAATCACTAATGAAATTCATAATTCTTGGCCATATAGATTTCAAGAAACTAATTCAAGAATCTCAAGAAAGGTTTTCTTGATTGTTTACCTTCAAACTAGGGTTTCAAGGCTTTTATTCAAAGTTCTTTTTCAAGATTCTTTAAGAACCTTGTTCTTTCAGGTATGTAAGGCTATCATAGTGTTGGACTAGTTCATCCTCACGCCCTACATCTACTTTCAAATCAGTAAAAGAGAAATCTAGGATTTTACCCCTAGATTTGAGTATTCTTGAGATGAGTTGATTTTGAGTTTTCGAGTTCCTGTTTCTTTTTGAAATTTTATGCATTAAGATTCTTGATTTGATTCGTTCATGTCTATATTTTAACATGAACCATATTAATTGAGTATTCTTGAGATGAGTAATATCGTTGAGTTCTGAGTACTGAGTTTCTATATTTCTATTAAGACCTCATAGTTGAGTCGTTCATGTCCATAATTCCGCATGAACCCTATGAATTGAGTTATGAATTTTGAGAAGCTTTTAAAAGACAACATTTGAGTTTTTAAACTGAGTTTTTGAGAAAGTAAAGATGAGTTTTCAGAAAAGATTTTTTAAAACATGATTTGTAACATCTCTGATTCGAGAAAATAGAAAAATGCACCTTTCGAGGATATGGTGTCAGAACCAACGGAAGCCACCGAAGGACCATGTGTTAGACCACAGACTGTAGGTTGGGTCCCATGGTTCAGTCCCAGACTTTAGGGAAAATTTAGGATCTAATGATGACACTTACAGCCGTGGACCACGATCCCTTGATGGACCCACGGACCGTAGGTTGGTTCCGTCGTTGGGGTCTAAAGTTTGATGGTCTCTGATCCCACCCACGGTCGACCAGTAAGGTCTATGGTTGGGCCTACGGACCGTAGGTGAGGGTCAGCAGCTATTTAAAGGAAAATGGTTATTGGGTCGACTTCAAACGGTCATATCTTTTAGCACAAAATAAATTATGTGGCACATGACCTATCAAATTAAAGATAATTGAATCCTCTTTCCAACGCCACCGAGTTTTCTAAAATCCAAGATCAGAGTAAAAAGTTATGCTCGTTTTAGCGAAGCCATGTCGGGTAGAGCATGAACGACGACCCCAGACGACGGCGGGTAGTCCAAACGATGGTCCGTCAGTCCCACCATGGATGGCCTTCGTCATCTTTTAAGTTAGAGTCATTTTGGTCTTTTCCCTATGCGTTGGGGCACTTAAACAAAGTTGTTTGATGTCTAAACTACGTCATTTTATTCAGTCTAAGCCTAATAACCTAGTCAGACATACCCAGAACCCTCATTCTCCAAAAATCATCCAAATTAGAACGAAAAAAAGAGAAAGAGGCACCAGTTTCTTTCAAGAACAAGCAGCAATGTTCTTCATGTTTCAGCCTCAAAATCCAAAGAATTTCTTCGTAGATTTCATCACCAGGTTTGTGGAATTTCACTAGTGGGTTCCTTTCTTCCACTAGGTCCATAGAATTCAATCAGTTCCTTGATTATACATAGCTTGTTTAGACCTAGGGTTTGTAAAATCTTAGGAAATTGTTGTGTTTTCAGTTGCTATAGTATCCATAGTCTAAATAATATATTTTCTTGAAAATGTTGCACCATTCCTTGTATGAAAACTCAGAACCCTAGTTTGTGTAAATTCTCTTAGTTCATGACTTATACATGCTAGGTCAGTTAAACAGATAATCATGCCCCAAATTTCGAATTTCACATTATCAGTATATAAATGTTGCATTCTCAGATTGCATGTCACTATTTTGAGCTATTCAGTATTTAGTGCATCTTAGCTTCATATGTATTTAGTTGGGAGTAGACTTAGCACCGAGTTGGAGTAGGGTTCATCGTACCCTCATAGTCCCAGAACTACATGCCCGCATAGGATTATAAGTCTCCTCTGTTGGGCATCAATATTAGTGATCATGCCACAATCATTCCTCTATACCCTTGGCAAGGTATATTGGGTCCTCTCGATAGGGCGTATACATCGGACTCCATATTTAGCTCACGTGGTTTATGTCGGTTAATAGTAGCTCCCACAGTCAGACTCTTAGTGCATTTGACCAGGTTTTCAACATTTATATCAGTATACAGTTCAGCATGTTATCTTCATGATTAATACTTGGTCATTACATTCAGCTTAGCTTTTCAGTTATGTTTTAGTATTTATATTCTTTTTCATATTATGTCATTGCTCAGTTATGCTTTTTTCAGCTCATATATATTTGTTCAACTCATATATGTTTGTTCAGCTTAATATTTCTATCCTGCATGCTCATCAGAGAACTTCATTGATGAAGTCAAGAAGATCCTAGAGGTAATGCAGGTGACTAGAAATGACAGGGTGGAGCTGGCATCCTACCAACTTAAGGATGTGGCTCATATCTGATTCACTCAGTGGAAAGACAACAGGGGTGCAGATGCAGCTCCTGTGACTTGGGATTGTTTTACTGGAGCTTTTCTTGATAGGTTCTTCCCAAGGGAGTTGAGAGAAGCTAAGGCACAAAATTTTATGAACTTGAAGCTGGGTTCAATGTGGGTTAATAGTACGGGCTAAAGTTCACCCAACTCTCCAGGTATGCTCCACATATGGTTGCTGATTCGAGGGCACAAATGAGCAAGTTCTTGTACGGAGTATCTGATATAGTAAAGACCGAGTGCAGGAATGCTATGCTGTTAGGGGATATGGATATCTCAAGACTCATGACTCATGCTGAGTAGGTTGAGGGAGATAAGCTTAGGGAAATGGCTAAAGACAACAAGAAGGCTAGAAAAGGGAATTATGAATACCTCAGTAGAGATCGGGTGGTGCAAATTGCTCATAATTTCAGCAGAGGTCTACAGCCCCATCACCTTCATCAGCTAGTGCTCCATCCCCCCAGGTTTCGACATGATCAGAAAAGTAGGGCATCAGGCTCTAAGTCTCAGGAGAGTACTTCAGGTAACATGACTTTCCCAACATGTCCAAAGTATGGTAAGGACCATCCGGGCGAGTGTCTTGCAGGTAGACAAAGGTGCTTTGGGTGTGGTCACTTTGGCCATAGGTTGAAGAATTTACCTTCTGTCAGGAAGGGGAAATGAGGTAACAACAATAGGGCTCAGTCTACAGCTCCAACAGCACCAGCAGGTCGCCCAACTCACCAGGGTGCCTCGTCTGGTACATGTGGTGGTCAATGCCAGAACAAGTTGTACGCTCCCCATGCTCGCCAGGACCAGGAAGATTCTCTTGATGTGGTCATTGGTACGTTACGAGTCTTTCATATAGATATTTATGCATTGTTAGATCGAGGGGCTACAATTTTCTTTGTAACTCCCTATATAGCAGTAAACTCCAATATCGATCCAGAAACTCTTTCAGAACCCTTCTCAGTCTCTACTCCAGCTGGTGACCCAGTTATAGCTAGATTGGTATACAGAAATTACCCTGTCACATTTTCTCATAAAGTCACCACAGCAGACCTTATAAGGTTAGAAATGGTAGATTTCGATATCATTCTAGGCATGGATTAGTTACATTTCTGTTATGCCTCAGTCGATTGTAGAACTAGGATCGTTCGGTTTCAGTTTCCAAATGAGCCAGTCTTAGAATGGAAGGGTAGTAGCTCAGTGACTATAGGTCGATTTATCTCTTACCTTAAGGCCAGGAAGATGATCTCTGAAGGGTATATCTATCATTTTGTTTGGGTTAAGGATTCAAAATTCGAAACCGCAACTCTTGAGTCAGTCCCAATAGTGAATGAGTTTCCAGAAGTGTTCCCAGAAGATCTTCCTGGAGTTCCTCCCGAAAGGGAAATCGACTTCGGAATAGATCTCCTTCCAGATACCCAGCCTATTTTGATTCCTCCTTATAGAATGGCTCCAGCCGAGCTTAAGGAATTGAAAGAGCAGTTGAAAGACCTTCTATATAAGGGCTTCATCAGACCCAGTATATCTCCATGGGGTGCTCCAGTGTTGTTCATGAAAAAGAAAGATGGTTCTCTCAGGATGTGCATTGACTATCGTCAATTGAACAAAGTCACAATCAAGAATAAGTATCCTATCCCTAGGATTGATGACTTGTTTGACCAACTTCAGGGTGCTAACTGCTTTTCTAAGATAGACCTCAGATCCAGCTATCATCAACTTAGAGTCAAAGATAGTGACATCCTGAAAACAACCTTCAGAAATCGGTATGGTCTTTATGAAATTGTAGTTATGTCTTTTGGACTAACAAATGCTCCTGCAGCTTTCATGGACCTAATAAACAGGGTGTTCAAATAGTATTTGGACTTATTTTTCATCATCTTTATTGATGATATTCTCATTTATTCTCAGAGTGAGGAGGAGCATGCGACTCATCTGAGAGTTGTCCTATAGGCTCTCAAGATTGCCAGTTATTCGCTAAGTTCAACAAATGTGAATTCTGGTTACAGTCGGTCTCTTTCCTTGGTCATGTGGTATCCAGTGAAGGGATCCGAGTGGATTCTCAGAAAATTAAGGTTGTACAGCATTGACCCTGACCCTTCTCTCCAACAGATATCAGAAGTTTCTTGGGTTGGCCGGTTATTACAGGAGGTTTGTTGAAGGATTTTCATCCATAGCTTCCCCATTGACCAAGTTGACTCAGAAGAAGGTCAAATTTTAGTGGTCAGATGAATGTGAGAAAAGTTTCTCAGAACTGAAGACTAGGTTGACTACAACTCTTATCTTGACTCTGCCAGATGGTTCAGACGGTTATGTGATTTATTGTGATGCATCCAGGGTCAGCCTAGGTTGTGTGTTGATGCAGCGAGGTAAGGTCATAGCTTATGCTTCTATACAACTTAAGGTCCATGAGAAGAACTACCCGACTCATGACCTCGAAGTTGCAGCCGTATTATTTGACCTAAATATTTGGAGACATTACTTGTATGGTGTTCATGTTGGTGTGTTCACAGATCATAAGAGCCTCCAGTATGTGTTCACCTAGAAAGAGTTGAATCTTCATCATAGGAGATGGCTTGAATTCCTCAAAGACTATGACATGAATGTGCTTTACCATTCGGGTAAGGCCAATGTAATAGCTGATGCTCTCATAAGACTATCTATGGGTAGTGTAGCACATGTTGAGGAACAAAAGAAAGAGTTAGCCAAAGTTGTTCACCGGCTTGCTCGCATAGGAGTTTGCCTTACGGACACATCAGATGGGGGTGTGATGGTTTAGAATGGATGAAAATCTTCATTGGTAGCGGAGGTTAAGGAAAAGTAGGACAGTGATCCTATATTACTTCAGTTGAAATGTGCAGTTCATCAGCAGAAAGTTGAGGTTTTCTCCCAAGGGAGAGATGGTGTGCTTCGTTACTAGGGTCGCTTATGTGTTCCTAATGTGGGTGAGTTGAGGCAGCAGATCCTTACAGAAGCTCATAACTCCAGATATTCCATTCATCCAGGTACTACTAAGAATTACTGTGATCTACGGGAAGTCTTTTGGTGGAGCGGCATGAAGAGGGACATAGAAGACTTTGTGGCTAAGTGTCCTAATTGTCAAAAGGTAAAGGTAGAACACCATAAACCAGGAGGTATGACTCAAGAGATTAACATTCCTACATGGAAGTGGGAAGTGATAACCATGGACTTCAATACGGGTTTACCTCGTACTCGCAAACAACTTGACTCTATTTGGGTGATAGTGGACAGAGTCACTAAGTCCGCTTACTTCTTGGTTGTCAAGACTACAGATTCAGCGGAGGACTATGCCAAACTCTACATCAATGAGATAGTCAGGTTGCATGGGGTTCCCTTGTCTATCATCTCAGATAGAGGTCCTCAGTTTACCTCTAATTTCTAGAAATCATTTCAGAAAGGTCTTGGTACTCAGGTAAATCTCAGTACAACATTTCATCTGCATACGGATGGTCAAGCAGAGTGTACAATTCATACCTTAGAGGACATGTTGGGAGCTTGCGTGATCGATTTCAAGGGTAGTTGGGATGATCACCTACCTCTCATAGAGTTCACCTATAATAATAGCTACCATTCCAATATTCAGATGGCCCCATATGAGGCACTATATGGGCGTAGATGTAGGTCCCTGATTGGTTGGTTTGAATTAGGTGAAGCAGCCTTGATTGGGCCAGATTAGGTTCATGAGGCTACGGAAAAAGTTCAGCTCATTAGAGATAGACTAAAGATAGCTCAGAGTCGTCAGAAGTCCTATGCAGATGTGAGGAGAAGGGACTTAGAGTTTTAAATCAATGATTGGGTTTTCCTGAAAGTGTCACCCATGAAGAGGGTGATGAGATTTGGGAAGAAAGGGAAGTTTAGTCCCAGATATGTAGGCTCTTACAAAATCCTAAAAAGGGTTGGTAATGTGGCTCATGAGTTAGAGTTGCCAGCAGAACTAGCAGCGGTTCATCCAGTCTTTCACATTTCCTTGTTGAAGAAGTGTGTGGGTGATCCGGAATCGATAGTACCATTAGAGAGTGTGGCTGTGAAGGATAGTCTCACTTATGAAGAAGTGCCAGTTGAAATTTATAACCGTCAGGTTCGCAGGTTGAGAATATAGAAAGTCGCTTCAGTAATGGTTTTGTGGAGGAGTCAGTCCGTAGAGGGAGCTACTTGGGAAGTAGAAGCAGCCATGATAGCCAAGTATCCTCACCTCTTCCCTTCCGATTCCGTTTCAGCTTGAGGTAATAGTTCCTCTCCAGTCTATCAGTTTACTCTTGAGTAATTCAGTCTCAGTATCTTGTTCCCTCGGTTCTTCTTGCATTTCAACATATTTTCATGTTCTTGGAACTCAGTTCAGTTAGATATCAGTTTCTAGTACCCAGTAATAGGGATTATAGCCCTTGCCTTCATACTCAGCTTGTTTAGACATCATTCAAGGAAGAATGTTCTCTAGGGGGAAATATTGTAACACCTCTGATTTGAGAAAATAGAAAAATACAACTTTTTAGGATCTGGTGTCAGAACCAATGGAAGCCACTGACGGACCGTGTGTTAGACCACAGACCGTAGGTGGGGTCCCGTGGTTCAGTCCAAGACTTAGGGAAAATTTGGGATCTAATGATGACACCTACGGCCGTGGACCACGGTCCGTTGATAGACCCATAGACCGTAGGTTGGTTCCTTCGTTGGGGTCCAAAGTTTGATGGTCTCTGATCCCACCCACGGTCGACCAGTACGGTCCGTGGTACGACCTACGGACCGTAGGTGAGGGTCAGCAGCTATTTAGAGGAAATTGGATGTTGGGTCAACTTCAGCCGGTCATATCTTTTAGCACAAAATGAAATAGATGGCCCATGACCTTTCAAATTAAATATAATTGAAACATCTTTCCAACGCCACCGAGTTTGCTAAAATCCAAGCTCATAGTTAAAAGTTATGCTCATTTTAGTGAAGCCCTGTCGGGCAGAGCATGAACAACGACCCCAGACGACGGCCGGTAGTCCAAACGACGGTCCGTCTATCCCACTGTTGATGGCCTTTGTCAGCTTTTAAGTTAGGGTCGTTTTGGTCTTTTCCCTATGCGTTGGGGCACTTAAACTATGTCGTTTTACCGGGTCTAAGCCTAATAACCTAGTCAGACAAACCCAGAACCCTCATTCTTCAAAAATCATCAAAATTAGAATAAAAAGAAGAGAAAGAGGTGCCAGTTTCTTTCAAGAACAAGCAGCAGTGTTCTTCAAGTTTCACCCCCAAAATCCAAATGATTTTCTCCGTAGATTTCGTCACCAGGTATGTGGGATTTCACTAGTGGGTTCCTTTCATCCACTAGGTCCCTAAAATTTAGTTAGCATCTTGATTCTACATAGCTTGTTTAGACCTAGGGTTTGTAAAATCTTGGGAAATTATTGTTCTTTTAGTTGCTATAGTACCCATAGTCTAAAGAATATATTTTTCTTGAAAATGTTGCAGCATTCCTTTTATGAAAACTCAGAACCCTAGTTTGTGTAAATTTTCTTAGTTCATGAATTATACTTGCAAGGTCAGTCAAACAGATAATGATGCCCCAGATATCGAATGTCACATTATTAGTATATAAATGTTGTATTCTCAGATTGCATGTCAGTATTTTGAGCTATTCAATATTTAGTGCATCTTAGCTTCATAAGTATTCAATTGAGAGTAGACTTAGCACTGAGTTGGACTAGGGTTCAGCATACCCTCATAGTCTCAGAATTACGTGCCCGCGTAGGATTATTAATTCCCTTTATTGGGCATCAGTATTAGTGATCACGCCACAGTCATGCCTTTATACCTCTGACAAGGTATATTGGATCCTCTCGATGGGGCGTATACATCAGACTCCACGTTTAGCTCACGTGGTTTATGTCAGTTAATAGTAGCTCCCACAGTCAGACTCTTAGTGCATTTGACCAGGTTTTCAGCATTTATATCAGTATAGAGTTCAACATGTTATCTTCATGATTAGTACTTGGTAATTGCATTCAGCTTAGCTTTTCAGTTATGTTTCAGTATTTATATTCTTGTTCAGATTATGTCATTGCTCGGTTATGCTTAGTTCAGCTCATATATATTTTTTCATCTTAATATCTATATCTTGCATGCTCAGTACATTCAAGTACTAACGCATACTCTGCGTTACATCATTTCATGATATAGGTTCAGGTACTCAGCATCTAGATTACGCTTAGATCGATTCTCGATCCGCATTCAGCAGTTTCAGTAGTGAGTCCTCACATTTCAAGGACAACAGACGTGCTTTCATTTTAGTCATTCTTTTTAGTTACAGTTTTGTTAGAGTTAGCTAGGGGCATATCCCAACAACTCAACTCAGTTAGAGGCCTTATAGACATAGTAGTAGATTCAGCTTGAGTTGTTAAGTGGCTATTTCAATCTTCACTAAAACTCTTATGTTATGTTATATTATTATTTAGACTAGTTGGGCTTGTTCCTCTTCAAATAACAATTTATTTAGCTTCCACATTAGTTCATTTTACTTAGCTATTTTTAGTATGTTCATGATATGCCAAATTCAGGGTTAGCTTGGGGTCACTCATGATCCTAGGTCCCGTGTTACGTTAAGGGGGTATCCTCGGGGTGTGACATGATTAGTATGATAGTTGAGTATGCCATCAATGTTTAATTAGTATGGTATCTTGATATACCATCAATGTTTATGCAATATGACTTCCTGAGTCATCAATGATCAAATCACAATATGATTTTGATATATTTTTAGAAAGAGTTTTCAAGTATGAATTGAGTAAAAGTATAACACAACTAAGTATTCCCAAAGGTATCATTTTTTACATTGATAAAAGAGAAACTTTGATTTCTAAATGAGTTATGAGTTCAAAGATATTTCAAGAGCAGTTACCTCTTTTAAGAGGATAGTTTGAGCAAAAATCTCAAACCAGAGGAAGAGTATGTTTTTAAACTTTGAGCATAAAGTTATATCACTTTTTTTGGGAGTAGTATCGAGCACCGAATTGGGTTATAGTCTTTTGTGATTCGAAAGTCTCATAGAATTACGTAGCCAGCGTAGGATAGGATAGCATTGAATCTTCATGCGACTCCTCACTGCCTCCGAGAAGGCCAATTAGATGGATCTATAGTCACGATATCATCTTATACCCCGACAAAGTATAGGATGGCCATGGCAACATAAGGCGAAACGGTGTATCATTGTCAGGCTCATGGTAATGGTTGTCGGTTAGAGCAACTCCCCACAAGTAAAGTATATTATTTTTATGTTGCTTTCATTGTATATTTTATTGTAAAGCTTAAATGGTTTTCACTTCATGTTCATGTATTGATTCAGTTAGGTATATATCTATATCTATTGCAGTCCTTTCATTCAGTTATTTGTTAATCAGCTATATTACATACTCGTACATTCAATGTACTGATTTCTTTCGACTTGCATCTTTTAATGATGAAGATACAAGTTCTTAGAATCGTCAATAAGAGTCTGTTGAGATCACTTCATCCGCTTGTCAGCTTTTGAGTGAGGTCTCCTTGCTTCCGGAGGAATCCAGTTTTATGAGTTGTTAGTATTAGTAGCATTTTGAGTAGTCGTGGGTCTTGTCTCGGCACTCGTCTATATATAGTAGAGGCTTCATAGATAGACAGTTTTAAAGAGTCTGTCAGTTACAAATGTTTTATCTAAAACTTATGTTTCATACTAGGTATATTCAGCGAAGTTTTGAGATATAGTAAATTGTCTTTAAACGTTTCTTTCAATTTAATGTTTATGTATACTCGAGTTAGTCTTCCGTTTATAGTCAGCCAGGATAAGGGTTCGCTTGGGGACCAGCAATGGTTCTCGAGTGCCGGCCATATCCAGGGTGTAGGCTTGGGTCATGACAAACTTGGTATTCGAGCACAGAGTTCAAGTGTCCTAGGGTATCTATAAAGTCGTGTCAGTAGGATCTTATTTATGGTTGTGAGGGCCCCACTTCTATAAATGAAGGACTACAGTCATTTAAAAAAAATTTCCCTTCTTTGATACTCTAAATCGTGTAATGGAGTTGTGTCATAAGGAACTTATTCAAACTCATGTGTTTCTCAGATCCATTCGACTACCCCTCATACTATAGGTAGTTGAAAAGCAAAGTCAGTTCCATACCAATGAGTTACTCTCAGCAAACATCTTGAGAAAGTCATGATAATGTAGAGGGGCTTTAGAGAAGCCCGTGAGTGAGTTAAGTGTTGAGTTTTGAAAGAATGCACTCATATTCATATGAATCGTGCGTTCAAGATAAAAGCGAGATGTACTCTCTTCTCTAAACCTCAGTTCAACTGAGATCCTTATGAGAAAGTGTGTTTTAGAGCTTGAGTAGTATTTTCACCTGAAAAGATAATATGAGTTAAGAGATTATGAGCAGTAGTAGTGAAGGTGCCCTTAAATTAGAAGAATACATGCAGAGGTTCAGTAATCTAAGTAAGGGAGATAGTGATGAGGCAAATTATGTTGTTGTAGTCATGAACCCAGTAAGTTTTAATTGATGAGTTTTACTTTGTGAGTAGACTAAGGAATAATAATTTTGTATAGATTTCATGATATGAGGTAGAGGAATAGTTGTGAGTTAGGATGAGTTTGAGTATACTTTAACTAGAAAGGAGTTTATGATGATATGTCATTGTGTTAGTAACGGCCAAGTGTAGGTTTTGAGTGGATGAGCTGGAATATTCATGAGGTGATAGATCTAAGTCAGACTAATGATTTTTGGGATATCCCAGACTTATAAAAAATAAAGGAAAAGGAAAGAATAAGATCACAGAGGAGACTTAGAAAGGAAATTCTTCTCTCAGTCTGGTTAACACTATTGATGAGAATATATAAGTCAACAACACCTAAATGAGGTGTGTGATAGAAATGTCTTTTCTTTTAAGAAAGGTATAAGCAGACATAAAAGAGGTAACAAAGTGGGCAAACGCAGCTCGAAAAACTCTACTCCTTGTGGGGGAAACATAAACAAAACCGCCAATCTTTGATTGTTTCTTTATGAAGAAGGATGAGATCTAGAAATCTATTCATAGACTTAAAAGAATGGTAAACAAATAAAAATTGGGCAGGGCCGACTCAACAAGATCGGGGCCTAAAGAGAAACTCAAGAGAGGGGCCCTTATATTATATTTATTCATCATATATACTTTTATTTACAATATACTTCTCTAGCCTTTTTATATGTGAAGTTATTAGTTACTGTTTATAATCGATTTGTTTTAATAATTCCTTTTCAATTGGTAAGATAGCTAATCCATTCGATCTCTCTTCAGACATTGTTGATCTTAAATAATATTTTATTAATTTTAGTATCGAAAAACTTCTTTCGGCTGAGGCAACGGTTGGATGAACTATTAATATTATTCTATAAGCAATATGTGTATTTAAAAAAGAATCAATTCTCTTTATTTTATTGAGTTTTTCATTAGATCATTGTTTTCTACTTATTATTTCTCTTAGCATTTTTATTTTTTTTAAAAATAATTTAAACCATCATTATCAGAATAACTATTGTGTGTTAAAGAAAATTCAAGGTAGACAATGTTTTTTTTTAAATTCTTATCATCTAGTGGTCTCAATTTACTAGTAAATAAGAAACCAAAAATATTCTCATATGATTCAATTGGTTCAAAACTATTTTGAAGTGAAAAAATAGTTTGATCTACTATAAAGTAATCAACTCTAATTTCAAGGGACACTGTGATTTTGTTATCAATTTTTTCATCAAATTATTTCGTACGAAATTCAAGTTCTATATTCATCTCATATGCAATTTTCTTAGTAGAAATCATAGCACTCATAGTTGATATAAATTTTTTACTTAAAAAGTAACAGTTATAAGTAATTTTTAAAAAAATTGGGGGCTCCAAAAAATATGGGGCTCCAAGCGATGGCTTTAGTGGCCTAGGGGTTAAGAAGACTCTGAAATTGGATGTGGTTCCTATCTCATAACAAATGGTAAATAAGAACAAGCTTGGAGTTTATGGAAGGTTTTTGGGCTTCGACCATTGGGTACTAATATAAATGGGCAGATTTTATGTTTTTGGAGGAACACCAAATCACTTTGAATGTTCAAAAGAACCAAAACATTGAGGAGCTTTATGAAACTACTGTATAAGAAAAATTTACTTCTTCAGATAGATTGGAGCTATGGAGAAGTTTGGAGGACCTGAACAATAACAATAATTGTTGGTGTATTGGAGGTGACTTTAATGTCATCCTACATCTAGATGTGGAGGCCTCATAAAAATGCTACTAGTTTTGACTTCTCCAAATGTATGGACTCTTGTGGCATGGTTGATATTGGGTACACAAGTTCTAAATACAAGTAGTGCAACTACTGGATACCTAGCAAAAGGATATGGTTAAGTCTAAACACATGATTCCTTAATAGCTTATGAGCTCAGAATTACAACCAGTGTTATCAAAGGTCTGCTTAAAGCACACTTAAGCCCTAAAGCGAGGCTCAAAACTTTTTTAGTGCTTTGCCTCACTTAATTTGTATTTCAGTGTCATCATCAAGATAGATATACTTTTCCTTTCCAATGAGCATCTTCTTAAGAGAAGACACTAAATCATTCATATTTCACTTTATCGTAAAAAAATTCTAATTTCTTTGCTCACATATTTTTCCTTCATGCTTATAATTATTAGTTTTGGATTAATTTTCCATTGCGCCTTTTTTCATTAAAATCCACTTTTTATTTGTGATTTGAGCATACAGAACTAATAGGTTGTAATGACCCGGTTGGTGATTCTTGATATTTTTGTGAAAATTACCATTTTTCCCCTGCCGATATTGACCCCGAGTGGTTTCTTGATTGAGTTTTTGAAGTTGGTTCCAAACATTGAGTAAAAAGTTGAGAAACTGTGTAAGTTTTGAGTTTGAAAAACTTAAGTTGCTTAAAAGTTGTTTTCGGAGTCTTTTAGAGTTTCGAGCGTCGGAATGGAATTATGTTTATTTCATTAGTTCCAAAATACAGAAATTGGTCTTTGAGAGTTGTCGGTTTCAGATTTTGAGACGTCTGTACTTATCTTTGAGATGATATAAATACTATTAGGAAACATTCATTTGTTCATCCTTTTCTTATTGTGCGTTGTTGCTTTCCCTAGTACTGAGTTGTCGTGTGTTGTTTTGGTAGAAGCTGAGGACTACAGCTTCTATTTCTAGTGGTAGAGGGGAGGCAGTCCCCGAGGCCGTTTCTGAGACCCCAGCTAGGGGTAGAGTTAGGGCCAGATTTAGAGGTCGTGTTGGTGGAGTAGCACTGACTAGAGGTTGTGCACCAGCCAGAGGCAGAGGTAGAAAGGTTTCACTTGAGCCACATGTTGAGATTGCTGAGGACTAGGTTCCTCCCGAGTTTGGAGCTTCCTTGTTTCAGGAGACTTTTTTTTTAGGATGCTTGGTGTGATGGAGAACTTCTCTCAGGGTGGTGTGATAGGTTTACCACATGGTTTTCATACTAGATTAGGAGTGCAGACTCCAGGTGAGCAGTAGACTCCAGGTATTCAGGATCGGGTGGGTCAACCACCTTTTCATCCGACATCAGTTGTGGGTGTTCAAATATCTCCTGACGTTATTTTGATGACAGTTGAGGAATGGTGTTGTGAGAGGTTTCAAAAGATGAAACCACCATAATTTCAGGGTAGTAAGAGCGAGGATGCTCAAGAGTTCTTGACTTTGTGCCATGAGATGCTTGAGGCAGTGAGTATGGTGGATGCTCATGGTGTTTTTTTTGTTACACTTCAGCTGCGTGGGCACGCCAGAGAGTGGTGGAGGACTTTTGGGAGGTCTAGACTAATTAGATCTCCTCTTGTTGAGTGGAATGTGTTCTCTAGTGCTTTCCATGATCATTTCATTTCTTAGAGTGCAAGGGAGGAGAATCGACTGAGGTTTGAGGACTTGAGACAGGGAAATATGTTTGTGACTGAGTATGAGACCTTTTGTTGTGATCTTACTAGGCATGCTATGACTATTGTTCCTGATGAGGCAGAGAGAGCTTGCAGGTTTGTGAGATGGTTGATTTTTTCTACTAGGTCGTATGTGTTCCAAGCAGCCAGAGAGGGGGCTTCCTTCCGGTCTATTATGAGCACCGCCAAAGAGGTGGAGTTGATACTTTTAGAGGAGTTTGGAGAGCCTAAGAGGGCCCGTTCTTCTAGTTAGTTTTCTTGTGCCTTATTTGGAGGCAAGAGTTCACACCAAGGTAGTATTTACTTTCTGCTTCATGGGTCGGTTCATGCATCTATGCCAGCAACTGAAAGTGGGTAGTCGTCCCGTGGATCTCATGGTTTGGGCTGAGGTGGCCATGGTAGCACATCTGCTTCGCAGCAATAGTTATTCATGTCGAGGTCTTCCTTTAGGTGTGGGGATCCAGGTCACATGATTCGATACTGTCCTTTAAAGACCCACTCAGTACCCTAGTGTACTTATTCAGCTACTCCAACTAGAGATTCAGCACCTCTAACCAGGGGTCGAGGCAGAGTTCAGTTCAGTAGAGGTGCTACAACTCCAGAAGGTGGAGGCCAAGGTTCAACTCAAACTGCAGGTGGCCTAGATGGCCAGTGTTATGCTTTTCCAGGGAGGCCTAAGGCCTAGACTTCTGATGTTGTGATCTCATGTAGCGTCCATGTATGTCATTGACCTGTGTATGTATTGTTTGATCTACGGTCTACTTTCTCATATGTGTCTACCTACTTTTCTGTTATGTTTGTTATGGTTTGACTGCATGCCTGTTCCTATTCATGTTTATACACCTGTGGGTAATTTCTTAGTGGTGGATCGAGTGTATCGATCCTGTCTTATTTCTTTGGTTGGGTATGATACTTGGGTAGACTTGATAATTTTGGGAATGTTAGAGTTTGATATTTTTTTGGGTATGGATTGGCTCTCGCCGCATCATGCTATTCTGGATTGTTTTGGTAAGACTGTGACCTTAGCAATGCTTGGTTTCTTGAGAGTTGAGTGGACGGGTGCTAGTGGTTCTTATCATAGAAAAATTATTTCCTTCATTTGAGCTCAATGATTGGTTGATAGAGGGTGTTTGTCCTATTTGGCTTTTATTTGGGATACTAGTGTTGAGCCACCTCCCATGGATCTTGTGCCCGTAGTTAGAGAGTTTTCCGATGTGTTCCCTACTAATCTTCTAGGTGTTCGTTCTGATAGGGATATTGATTTTTCTATTGACTTGGAGTCGGGCACTAAGCTCATCTCTATTCCTCCATATTGTATGGCTCTAGTTGAGTTAAAAAAATTGACATATTAGTTACAGTATTTGTTGAGTAAGGGGTTCATTCACCCTAGTGTTTCTCTATGGGGTTCTTCTGTGTTGTTTGTGAGGAAGAAAGATGGATCCATGAGGATGTGTATTGATTATCGACAGTTGAACAAGGTGACAGTGAAGAATAAGTACCGTCCTCATATTGATGACTTGTTTGATCAATTTCAGGGTGCATCTCTATTTTCTAAGATTTGAGATACGAATATCATCAGCCGAAGATTAGGGCTTCAGATATCCCTATGACAACTTTCATGACTCGTTATGGGTACTATAAGTTTCTTGTGATCTCTTTCGGTTGTACTAACGCCCATGCAACGTCCATAGAGTGGATGAACAGGGTGTTCCGACCTTATTTGGAATTTTTTGTTATAGTCTTCATTGATGACATCTTGATGTACTCCAAGACTGAGGAGGATCATGATCGGCATTTGAGGATTGTGCTCCAGAGCTTGTGGGAAGAATAGTTATATGCCAAGTTCTAAAAGTGTGAATTTTTGCTTGATTTTGTGGCCTATTTAGGACACATAGTGTCCAAGGAGGGTATTAGGGTGGATCCAGCCATGATTGAGGCAGTTAGAAGTTGGACCAGGCCTACTTCAATCACTGAGATTTGGAGTTTTGTGGGACTTGTAGGCTACTACAGACAGTTTATTTAGAGCTTGTCCACTATTTAATCTCTTTTGACCAGATTAACGTGATAGAGTGTGAGTTTCCAGTGGTCTGATGTTTGTGAGGAGAGTTTCCAAAAGCTCAAGGCCTTTTTTACTTTAGCTCATGTTTTGACCTTACCTGAGGAGGATATAGATTTCACCGTTTATTGTGATACTTCTGAAGTCAGGTTGGGTGGTGTTCTGATGTAAAAGGGAAAGTGATTGCATATGCTTCTAGATAGTTAAAGACCTAGAGAGCGACTACCCTACCCATGATCTAGAGTTGGTAGATATTGTATTTCTGCTTAAGATATGGAGGCATATCTTTATGGGGTTCATTATGAGGCCTTCACTGACCATCGGAGTCTTCAGTGAATCTTCAGTCAATGGGATCTGAACTTGGGGAAACGTAGATAGTTTGAGCTACTGAAGGACTACGATATTACCATATTATATCACCCGAGAAAAGCCAATGTGGTGGCCAATGATTTGAGTAGGAAGTCTTCTAGCATGGGGAGTCTTGCATCTATCAGTTTTGAAGAGAGACCATTGACTTGAGATGTTCATAGTTTAGCCAACAGTCTTGTGCGATTCCATTTTTCTTAGGAGACCGGTGGTTTGATTGCTTTCATTGAGGCTCAGTTGTCCTTAGTTGAGCAGATTTGTGAGTACTATAATGATGAGAAATTGTGTCTCATTCGAGACAAAGTGTTTAGAGGGGAATCTAAAGAGGCTATCCTTGATTTTGATGGTGTCTTGAGGATTGGAGGATGGGTTTGTGTGCCCAAGATTGGTGAGTTGATTAGATTGATTATTGAGGAGGCCCATTGCTCTCAATATTCTATTCATCCGAGAGCGGCAAAGATATATCATGACCTGAGCCAGCATTATTGGTGGTGTGGAATGAAGAAGGATATTGCAGACTTTGTTTCTAGGTGTTTGACTTGCCAACAGGTCAAGTGTGAGCACTAGCGGCCCAGAGGTTTTTTTTAGAGGATTCTTATTCCTACTTAGAAGTGGGAACGGGTCACTATAGATTTTGTTATGGGTTTGCCTACCACAGTGGGTGGTTATGAATCCATTTGGGTGGTTGTTGATAGGTTGACCAAGTCATCCCAGTTCATCCCTGTTCGAGTGAAGTATACGACAAAGAAGTTAGATGAGCTTTATATTAGTCAGATTATGTGACTACATGGAGTCCGGTTTCTATTGTTTCTGATAGAGGTTCCTTTTTCACTTTCTATTTCTGGAAGGCATTACCAGATGATTTGGGTACTCGGTTAGATATGAGTACAACTTTTCACCCTCAGACAGATGGTTAGTTTGAGTGGAAGATTCTGGTGTTGGAGGATATGCTCCATGCTTGTATGATCAATTTTCGTGCTAGATGGGATCAAATTTGTACTTAGCAGAGTTTGCCTACAACAATAGTTACCATTGCACCATTTGAGGCGTTGTATGGCTGATGGTGTAGATCTCTGATTGGTTGGTTTGATTCAGTTGAGATGGACTCTTTGGATACAAACTTGCTTAGAGATGCTATGGAGGAGGTCCGTATGATTCAGTATAGGTTGTTGCCAGCCCAGAGTCGACAGAAGAGGTATGCATATGAGAGAGTTCGAGGCCTTGTGTTCATGGAGGGTGATCATGTTTGCTTTGAGTGTCACCCATGAAGGGTGTGATGAGGTTCGGCAGGAAGGGAAAGATTAGCCCAAGATTTATTAGTCCTTTCGAGATTTTGAGCCAAGTGGAGAGGTGGCCTATAAGGTTGCCTTGCCACCTAGCTTGTCAGTTGTTTATCTGGTATTTCATGTCTCCATGCTTTGGAAGTACGTGCCAGATAAGTCCCATGTACTTTCTCTTTATTCGGTTGAGTTAGGTTCAGACTTATGTTTTGAGGAGGATCCTATAGCCATTTTTGATAGGCAAGTCCAAAAGCTTAGGACCAACGAGATTGCTTCAGTGAAGGTGCAGTGGAACCACCGTTCAGTCGGTGAGGCGACTTGGGAGATAGAGTTAGATATGTATGCCAGATATCCTCATCTCTTCGAGGCTTCAGGTACTTTCTTTTTCTTTATGTTCGAGGACGAACACGGTTTTTAGTGGTAGATAATGTAATGACTCAGTTGGTCATTTTTAGTATTTTCATGAAAATTACCATTTTCACCTCCCGATATTGACCCCGAGTTGTTTTTTGATTGAATTTTGACAGTTGTTTCCGAACATTGAGTAAAAAGTTTAGAAATTGTGTAGCTTTTGAGTTTGAAAGGCTTACGTTGCTTAAAAGTGATTTTCGGAGTCTTTTGTAGTTATGAGTGTCAGAATGGGATTCTGCTGATTCCATCAATTCTGAAATGCGGAAATTGGTATTTAAGATTTGGCAGTTTCATATTCGGAGTCATTTTTGAGGACTTGAGGTCCTAAGTTGTGAAATTGTGGAAATTTACCCTTTGGGTTGACTTTGGTCAACATTAAGAGTTCAGATACTCTGATCGAAATTCTAAAAATTCCATTGGATTCGGGCGATGATTTTAGTCCTAGGTGAGGTTTTGGTTGATTTTTGTGAGGCCCCCAAGTTGTGTTAGCCTTTTTAGGCGTGGAGTTAGTTTCGTTTGATTTTTATGGATGTTTCCCAAGGACGCCTCATATTCATGTTTTGGCAGTTCCATTGAGTCCGGAACGTCGAGTTTAATTGATTTGCGTATATGATTTGTGTGTACGAGGTTCTGAACGAATCTCGAGGCCCCTTTCAATGATTTTTGTGTGTGGCTGTTTTTCTTGGTTTGGGTTCTGGTGCCCAACCCTTCCAGTTCGCGGAGCTGGTGAATGCGTTCATGGAGACTTGACCGCGTTTGTGGAGGGTCAAGTTGTTGACCTCCATGTTCGCGAGAGATCTGCCATAATCACGAAGGGACGATTCATTAAAGTTCGCGTTTGCTGACAGGGGTCCGCGATCGCGGAGGACTCCTGGCAGTGTTTTAATCTAATTTTGGGATTTCTCCCCATCTTCTATTGTCGGAGCTTTGATTAGAGGTGATTTCAAGATAAATTTTTTGGGTAACATCTCTTGATTCCAAATCTTCAATTACCCATTATTAATATTGGATTTTATGTGTTCAAATCAAGATTTTAATTGATAAATTAAGGGTTTGGCATGGACTTGAGTTTTGGAGTAAATTGGGATTGTGAAATGATTTCAAATCCTTTTTCAACATGGTTTTCATTAATGAGTTCTTAAAGCCTTAAATATCATTTTCAAGTATAAAATTTTGGATTCAAACCTTATTTTTGGAATTGGGTTTTGTGTTGATTGACCTGTTTTTTAAAGAATTAATGTGGGTATTGTTATTTCTGGAAATTTATTGTGAGTGCTTGATTGTTATAGATTGTTTAGCTTCGGAAGTGATTTGTAAATGGAAAACTCAAGCTTCAGATTGATTAATTGATTGTTTTAAGGCAAGTGATCTCTTAAACTTTGTGTTCTAGTAGAATTGTCTGCTTCTCTTTATTGTATGGGGAGTTGGAGATGTTATGCATGTTGGATAGATACTATTAACCATGTGTTTAGATATAGTATTTATTATAGAATAATTATTTATTCATTTTTAATAGATCATTTATTCGTCTATGGTGTCTATTTACTTATATAGTAGATGATTTATTGTATAGAGTTTTAGCTTATCCATATAGGATTAAATCATCGGATCTTATAAATATAAAGTTTTTCGTTCACAATCTAAGATGAGAATTGGACATGTCATCGGTACGATTGTAGCATAAGATTATATGTAATTTATCTTGATTATGGGAATGGTATAGTTCCAACTTCTTGTGCTAGTGCATTTTGTATGTATTGAACGGGACCAAGTAGAGATAGTTGTTTTAGACTGACTGACAAAATCAAATTCTCTAAACAATTAAATGTACTTATATTCTTAATCCTGATATAACTATTATGATCTGTATATGTTAATTATAGTTTTGATTTATCAAAAGGTGAGATTCTAAGATGGGTCAATATGCCTGGTAGATTGGATGATAATAATATATATTAGTGAAATAATAAGTTAGTTGACGGAATTCATGTCTCGATTTAGAGATTGATGATATATCTTTTTGAGAAGCTTATAAGTTTTCATCGTGTCAAACCTTGCAAGTGGATTTATGAATCCGACACATGAAATAAGTAAAGCAGTGCTCTAAAGGAAATTGATCATTGAATTAAATTCGTCAGTAATTTAATCTATTGATTAGTATATGTAATCTTAACATGGGGAATTAAATATGTGTTTAATGGGAAATTTTGAAATATAAATAGAGGAGTGCAATTATAAATTTCTAGTGGAATGATTTATAATTTACTCTGGTAAGAATAATTCTAATTTATTATTTGGAATTATATCCATAATAGAAAGCCTCTGTAATTAATTATGTGGTCCCTACCGTGCCCATATTTAATTAGAACTCATAATCGATTCTAAAGGGAATAGGGAGAAGTACGTGTCTTTCTCTATTCTAAGGAAAGGGAGAAGTATATCACTTTTGCTATTCTAAGGAAAGGGAGAAGGACATGACTTTTTCTATTCTAAGGAAAGGGAGATGTACATGTTTTTTTCTATTCTAAGGAAAGATATAGTATTTCTTCTCCTCCTTGGACTAGGAAGAAATCTCTATAAATAGGAATTCTTCTAACCGTTGAAAAAAAAGATGTTTTCTATAAAATACTTTGCCCATGCAAGTATTGAGAGAGTTCAGAAGTGAACTTGAGATCATTGTAGAAGACCGCAAAACTGTCGTCCATGTCACGCCCCGAGTTACCCCGCAGGACGCAGACACGGGACCTAGGATCACGAGTGACCCCAAGCTAGCCCTGCAGGCCTAACATAAGCATACTATGATAACTGAAATAAGATAATTCTGTGCGGAAGCTTAAACATGAGATAAACTGAAAGTGATGGGGAATACCCATTCTAAATCTGGATATAGAAAATCTGAGAGTTTAAAAACATCAGAAAAGTCAAACTCAAATACTGAAGCTGAATCTAACTATGTCTGAAATAAGCCTCTAACTGACTAGAAATGCTGGGACATGCCCCAACTAAATCTAGAAAAACTTAAACTAAAGACTAAAATTAAAAGGAAACATGTTTGTCATCCTCAGAGAATGAGGACTCACCACTGATACTATTGAGCTGAAGATCAGGAACCGATCTATGCGTGATCTGGAAGCTGAGAACCTGGACCTACATCACGAGAAGATGTAGCGCAGAGTATGCGTCAGTACTTGAAAGGTACTGAGCATGCAAGATAGAGTAAAGCTGAAAAATATAAACATAACTGAACCAAATCATATAACTGAGTAATGATATAAGATAATCATGATACTATACTAGAAATACTGAACATGAACTAACTGAATGCAATGACCAAGTTTATAACATGCTGAGACTGAAATCTGACTGTAACTGATAACATGGTCAATGCAATAGAATCTGACAGTGAGGGAGCTACTAATAAGCTACATAAAACCACATGAGCTAAATGTGGAGTCCGATGTATACGCCCCATCGAGAGGACCCAATATACCCTGCTAGAGGTATAGAGGCATGACTGGCGTGATCAATAAAATGATGCCCAAGGAGGCGACTTACATCCTATGGGGCACGTAGTTCTGGGACTATTCGGGTACGCTGAACCTAGTCCAACTCGGTATTAAGTCTACTCCTAACTGATTATGTAAATAACATATTATGACTGAATTTCTGTAATACTGGATATCTCAAAATACTGACATGCAAAATCTGAAAATGCAACATTAATGTACTGATAATGAAACATTCGTAACTGGGGCATGTATATCTGAATATAACTGACCTAGCATGTGTAATTCATGAACTAAACGAATCTACACAACTAGGGTTCTGAATTTCATGCAAGAACTGAAGCAACAACATAATATTCTGATTTGGATCATTCTAGCAGCTAAAACCCAACAATTTCTAACATTCAAGAAACCCTAGGTCTAGATAATATCAAGGGAATCAATATTCTGGCTGAATTTTAGGGACCTAATGGGTGAAAGGAATCCACTAGTGAAATCCCACATACACGGTGACGAATTCCACGGAGAAATCTTTCGATTTCAGGGCTGGAAGTGATGAAACCTTATTGCGTTCTTGGAAAGGGGTTTGGTCGACTCTTTCTCCTCTTTTTATCTGAGTTTGCTAAATTTTGGAAAATGAATTGACTATGGTAAGTTCTAATTAAGTTACTAGGCTTAAATTGACAAAAAACTACGTAGTTTAGGGGTTAAATGGCGTAGTTTGGGGGTCCAACGCATAAGGAAAAGACCAATAGACCCCTGACTTAACTACTGTCGGGGTCAGAGACGCAACTGACTGATGGTTCGTGGACTGACCCGCAGTCTGTGCTGGTCAATCATCGATGGGGTCTGGGGCTCGGACCTGAAGGCCGTGATCCACGGACCTGGACCACGACCCATGGTCTGACCTACGGTCCATAGGTCCTGGCCGTGGGTCATGCCTTAGCTGAATTTTCTGGAGTTCTGGGAGTTGAAATCTTGGGTTCGACCTATGGCCTTGGATCACGGATCATGGTCTGACCTACGGTCCGTAGGTCTTGGCGTGGGTCTACCATTAGCCAAATTTCCTGGACTTTCTGGGGAGGAGCTGCAGGTGGCCATCCACGGACCCAACCTACAGTCCGTAGGTCGCACCGTTAGTGGTACCTGCAACTTCTGGAACTCTGCATTTATGGTAGTTCTAGCATATGGGGTGTTGCATTATCTCCCCCTTGGGAACATTCGTCCTCGAATAAAGACTAAACTAGCTGAAATGGAGGGAAAGAGCTGCAAACCCTACCACTAATTTCTAGAGACTGATTTCTGACTGAACTGAGTTCCAAGGACATGCTAATACCTTGAAAATGCAAGTACAAACTGAAGGAACATGATACTAAGACTAAATCTACACATAAATGATTGAAAAACTAGAGAGGAACTATTACCTCAAGTTGGAATGGAATCAGAAGGAAAGAGGTGAGGATACTTGGCCTTCATGGCTGCTTCTGCTTCCCAAGTAGCTCCCTCTACTGACTGACTCCTCCATAAAACCTTAACTGAAGCAACTTCTTTGTTTCTCAACCTCCTAACCTGATGATCAAGATTATCAACTGGTACATCCTCATAAGAGAGACTATCTTTCACAGCTACACTCTCTAAAGGTACTATGGATGCTAGAGCACCCACACATTTTTTCAATAGCGAAACCTGAAAGACAAGATGCACTGCTTCTAGTTCTACTGGCAACTCTAACTCGTAAGCCACTTTACCAACCCTTTTCAAGATCTTATAAGGGCCTACATATCTCGGACTGAGCTTCCCTTTCTTGTCAAATATCATCACCCCTTTCATTGGTGACACTTTTAGGAAAACCCAATCATCAACTTGGAACTCTAAGTCCCTTCTCTTTACATCTGCATAGGACTTCTGGCCACTTTGGGCTGTCTTAAGCCTATCTCTAATGAGTTGCACTTTCTCCATAGCATTATGAACTGAATCTGGCCATATCAAGGCTGCTTCACCTACTTCAAACCAACCAACTTGAGATCGGCATCTACGCCCATACAATGCCTCATAAGGGGCCATCTGAATGCTGGAATGGTAGCTATTATTGTAGGCGAACTCTATAAGAGGAAGGTGATCATCCCAACTACCCTTGAAGTCGATCACACAAGCTCTCAACATGACCTCTAAGGTCTGAATGGTACGCTTTGCCTGACCATCCATCTGTGGATGAAATGCTGTGCTAAGATTAACCTGAGTACCAAGACCTTCATGAAATGACTTCCAGAAATTAGAGGTAAACTAAGGACCTCTATCTGAGATGATAGACAAAGGAACCCCATGCAACCTGACTATGTCATTAATGTAAAGCTTGGCGTAGTCCTCCGCCGAGTCTGTAGTCTTGATAGCCAAAAAGTGCACAAACTTAGTGACTCTATCAACTATCACCCAAATGGAGTCATGCTGTCTGCGAGTACAAGGTAAACCTGTAATGAAGTCCATGTTGATCAATTCCCATTTCCAAGTAGGAATGTTGATCTCTTGAGTCATACCCCCCTGGTTTCTGATGTTCTACCTTCACTTGCTGACAATAGGGGCACTTAGCCATAAAATCTGCTATATCCCTCTTCATGTCATTCCACCAAAAGACTTCCCGCAGATCACGGTACATCTTAGTGTCACCTGGATAAATAGAATACCTGGAATTATGGGCTTCTACAAGAATCTGTTGTCTCAATTCACCCACCTTAGGAACACATAATCGACCCTGATAACGAAGCACACCATCTCTCCCTTGGGAGAATACCTCAACTCTCTGCTGATGTACTGCACCCTTTAGTTGAAGTAATATCGGATCACTGTCTTGCTTTTCCTTAACCTCCGCTATCAATGAAGATTCTGACCCATTCTGAACTGTTACACCATCATCTGATATGCTCAAAAGGCGAACTCCCAAGCGAACAATCCTGTGAACATCCTTTGCTAGTTATTTTCTTTCTTCATCAACATGTGCTACACTACCCATAGATAGTTTACTAAGTCCATATGCTACTACATTGGCCTTACCAGGATGGTAAAGCACATTCATGTCATAGTCCTTGAGGAATTCAAGTCATCTCCTCTGGCGAAGATTCAACTCTTTCTGGGTGAACACATACTGGAGGATTTTATGGTCTGTGAACACATCTACATGAACACCATATAAGTAGTGTCTCCAAATCTTAAGTGCAAACACCACTGCTGCAAGCTCGAGGTCATGAGTCGGATAATTCTTCTCATGCACATTAATTTGTCTAGAAGCATAAGCTATAACCTTACCTCACTGCATCAACACACAACCTAGGCCGACCCTGGATGCATCACAATAGATAGCATAACCGTCTGAACCCCTTGGTAGAGTCAAAACTGGAGCTGTAGTCAACCTAGGTTTCAGTTCTGCAAAACTCTTCTCACAATCATCTGACCACTAAAATTTGACCTTCTTCTGAGTCAACTTAGTCAATGGAGAGGCTATGGATGAAAATCCTTCCACGAACCTTCTGTAATAACCTGCTAAACCCAAGAAACTTCTGATATCTGTAGGAGAGGTAGGTCTGGGCCATTGTTTCACTACTTTTATTTTCTGAGAATCCACTCGGATCCCTTCGCTGAATATTATATGCCCAAGGAAACCAACTGATTGTAACCAAAACTCACATTTGCTAAATTTAACAAACAATTGGCGATCTTTGAGAGTTTGCAGAACAACTCTCAAATGAGTTGCATGTTCTTCCTCATTCCTAGAGTAAATGAGGATATCATTAATAAAGACGATAACGAACAAGTCCAAATACTGCTTGAATACCCTGTTCATTAAATCCATGAAAGCTTCAGGAGCATTGGTTAGTCCAAATGACATAACTACAAATTCATAATGACCATACCGAGTTCTGAAGGCTGTTTTCAGAATGACACTATCTCTGACTCTGAGCTGATGATAATCGGATCTGAGGTCTATCTTCGAAAAATAACTATCACCCTGAAGTTGGTCAAACAAGTCATCAATCCTGGGGATGGGATACTTATTCTTGATTGTGACTTTGTTCAACTGCCGATAGTCAATGCACATCCTAAGAGAACCATCTTTCTTTTTCACAAACAACACTGGTGCACCCCTTGGTGAAATACTAGGTCTGATGAAGCCCTTATCTAGAAGGTCTTTCAACTGCTCTTTCAATTCCTTAAGCTCAGCTGGAGCCATTCTGTAAGGAGGAATAGAAATAGATTGGGTTACTAGAAGGAGATCAATTCCAAAGTCGATTTCCCTTTCGGGAGGAACTCCGGGAATATCTTATGGAAACACATCTGGAAACTCATTAACTACTGGAACTGACTCAAGAGTTGGGGTTTCGGAGCTTGAATCCTTAACCCAAACTAGATGATAGATATACCCCTTGGAAATCATCTTTATGGCCTTAATGTAAGAAATCAATCAACTTTTATGATGTTGTTAAACTCTCAGATTTTCTATATCCAGATTTAGAATGGGTATTCCCCATCACTTTCAGTTTATCTCATGTTTAAGCTTCCGCACAAAATTATCTTATTTCAGGTATCATAGTATGGTTATGTTATGCCAACAGGGTTAGCTTGGGGTCACTCGTGATCCTAGTTCCCGTGTCCGCGTCTTGGGGTGTAGCTCGGGGCATGACAAACTTAGACCTAGGATCACGAGTGACCCTAAGCTAACCCTGCTGGCATAACATAAGCATACTATGATAACTGAAATAAGATAATTCTTTGCGGAAGCTTAAACATGAGATAAACTAAAAGTGATGAGGAATACCCATTCTAAATCTGGATATAGAAAATCTGAGAGTTTAACAACATCAGAAAACTCAAACTCAAATACTGAAGCTGAATCTAACTATGTATGAAATAAGCCTCTAACTGACTAGAAGTTCTGGGACATGCCCCAACTAAATCTAGCAAAACTGAAACTAAAGACTAAAATCAAAAGGAAACATGTTTGTCGTCCTCGGAGAATGAGGACTCACTACTGATACTGCTGAGCTGAAGATCGGGAACCGATCTATGCATGATCTGGAAGTTGAGAACCTAGATCTACATCACAAGAAGATGTAGCGCAGAGTATCCGTCAGTACTTGAAAGGTACTGAGCATGAAGGATAGAGTAAAACTGAACAATATAAACATAACTGAACCAAAGCATATAACTGAGCAATGATATAAGATAAGCATGATACTATACTGGAAATACTGAACATGAACTAACTGAATGCAATGACCAAGTTTATAACATCCTGAGAATAAAATCTTACTACAACTGATAACATGGTCAATGCAATGGAATTTGACTGTGAGGAGCTACTAATAACCGACATAAAACCACATGAGCTAAATGTGGAGTCCGATGTATACGCCCCATCGAAAGGACCCAATATACCCTGCCAGAGGTATAGAGGCATGACTGGCGTGATCACTAAAATGATTCCCACAAAGGGGACTTACATCCTACGGGGAACGTAGTTCTGGGACTATTTGGGTACGCTAAACCCTAGTCCAACTAGGTATTAAGTCTACTCCCAACTGATTATGTAAATAACATATTATGACTGAATTTCTGTAATACTGGGCAGCTCAAAATACTGACATGCAAAATCTGAGAACGCAACAATAATGTACTGATAATGAAACATTCGTAACTGGGGAATGTATATCAGAATATAACTAACCTAGCATGTGTAATTAATGAACTAAACGAATCTACACAACTAGAGTTCTGAATTTCATGCAAAAACTGAAGCAACAACATAATAATCTGATTTGGATCATTCTAGCAGCTAAAACCCAACAATTTCTAACATTCAAGAAACCCTAGGTCTAGATAATATCAAGGGAATCAAGATTCTGGCTAAATTCAAGGGACCTAATGTCACACCCCGAGCCTACACCCTGGGTGGGACTGGCACTCGAGAACTATTGCTGGCCCCAAGCGAATCCTTGGCCTGGCTTACTTACTCAGCGGAAGTCTTAAACACAAGAAATAGTCTCAAAGGATAACTCATGCAAATGTCTTTAAGAATTATTAAACTTAGCCAAAATGGCAACTCAAGTCTCAGCCATTAAAACAGGAAATAGAAAACTCAAGAACTAACATATGACTGTCTATGAAGCCTCT
>JAJONR010003009.1:0-60953 GCA_029582245.1 Solanum etuberosum | reverse complement strand
ATATATATATATATTACTCTCATAAATTCTAAAAAAAATATTATAATTTAATAATTATTTTTTCTTTTTCGATTGACAGTATAACATTTCTTGTAATATTTTATAAGACAAGAATAAACATATAAAAATTATTATACGTTACATAACAATACAAATATTAAAATCTCTCTTATTGATTATTGTTTTGAAAACTTTCTTAATAGAATCAATTGTTTACATAAACTATCAAAATTATTCAAAAAGTGCTTAAAACAAAATTAAGATTTCACTTTATTGAATATGTCAATTAGAGTATCATTTTGTTACTTGTATAATATTTCATAATACTTTTAATTATAAAAATCAATATTATAGTGATTGTTACTTTTAGAAGACATTCAATGTTAAAACAATATTTTTTAAATTTAATTATTTGATAATCTAATTAGTTTGAGATTGAAATGTTTGATAAGACATGTCAAAGAATTGAAGACAATCTTCCAAAGTCAATATTAAAACATGGTTGATTCAAATTGAAGTGAATTAGACAAGTTAAAAATAAAAAATAACTATAAAATTTAATTATCTATATTTTTAAATATAATTACATGAATAATAAAATTTCAAAAATATGTGCATAATAATTAGTAAAAAACTAACAACAAATGATTAAGAAAATTTTAATTAATAGTAACGATAAATACGTAAAAAAATTTATATTCTAGTTAGGATATTTTGTTTCTTCCAAGTTCCAAGTGTGCTATTGCTTAATACGGTGCTTCTCACAATTACATTGCCTTCATCGTTTAATCTTGCTTTATTTCTTTATTATACATCTTCGATATGTTTGAGCAAACGGAATTTTGGGGGAGTTTTTGGTTCTTTGGAGGCCCTTATTTTTTGGGACCTAAAGCTATTGCTTTAATGGCTTTAGGGTTGAGCCGCCCTGGTTGGTTGACAACTAACATTAACAACATCGGGGTGTATCTAGGGAATTATATTGTATAGGCATAATAGATAAATGTACTCTTTAACTTGACTTTAGCTTATGTCCGCGCCCTCCAACTTTGGATGTGCACAAGTAAGCACTTAAACTTGTATAAAATTAAACAAGTAGACACATGCGTCCTACCTGACCAATTTACGTTCTACGTGACATCCTATATGTATTACACGTAGAACATGTGTGTCTACTTGTTAAATTTTATATAAATTTAAGTGTCTACTTATGCACATCCAAAGTTTGAGGGCATAGATGCCAACTGATGTCAAGTTAAATGACATATTTATGTGTTATGCCTATTGTATATATACAAGGTAATCTTTTACTTTTTTTTCTTTATATATATATATATATATATATATATAAATTTTGAATTTCCTAAACACAAGATTAGAGGGATGTCGTAGTTGTTTAGGAGTTCAAAATTCATATTGAGGTTCCAAGTTCGAAACCTAGGCACTACATATTTATTTTTTGAACCCCTTTAATGAAAATCATGGATCCGTCTGAATTTAGGTGTAATTATCAAATGGCTGGCTTTATTTTGAACTCTTGTTTAAATGGGACTGATTTAAGTGCTCTATCTGATTGTTCTATTCTGCTGGAAATGGAAATAGCCTTTGATAGTATTGATCAATTGTAGCTGTTCATTAGTTGCTTAAGATTCATATCATAGGAGAATCATGGATCGGATGACGTGTGTGTTTGGTACGAAGGAAAATGTTTTCCATGGAAATCGTGTATCAGGATAATACATACCTGATTTTCCTCCGTGTTGTGAAAACCAAGCACTTCATTTCCTTGTTGCTTTTTTCCGCTTCACGCTTCTAAAAACACTGATTTTTTCCTGTTTGTGGCACTCTGAATGGTCCTCCTGTGACTTCACCAAAGATTCAACTCAGAGATGGGAGATATTTGGCCTATGAAGAAAGAGGGATTGACAAGGAGAATGCCAAGTACAAAATCATTATTGTTCATGGCTTTGATAGCTCCATAGATGAAAACTTACCAATCTCCCAACTATGAAAACTTTGCTAACCAAATTTTTGAATGTTCTATCATTTTTTAGTCTGTTTAAAAAAAAAATACTTTTAAAATTTAGAAATGATCCATATTCTTCTCCAACTTGAGTTTTACTATAACGACCTGTTCCCGTCATTATTGAAAAGCCAATGGGGAAATAATTTGAGCCAAAAAACTTCTGAGTAGTAACTTGGAAATTTCTCGCCTAGGCCAGACTTGGACGAAATCTGAGTCAGGTGAGGTCTAGGGAAATCTGGTAATGGATGGGGGATTTAATTATAAGTTTGATCACATGAGTGGATAGCCAAGACGTTAAGGAGCCGCTACGGCTTCAGGAATTGAATTTGGGCGAGTAGAACTCCCGAAACTGATCTTGGCGTGAAAGGATAGTTTTAGAACGTCAAGGGTTGAAGGTGTGTTGCGAAATGGGAGCTTGGAACTCAAATTTTGAGTTTCTTTCTCTGTGAAAGCCGCCAGGGCGGGGATGCTGTGGCGGGATAGTCGCGACTTAAATTGGAGAAAAACCCCAAAAAATGTTATTTTCTACAAAACTTCGTTCTTAAGAGCTAAGGGACGACCCAAGGAAGTTTCTTGTTAGATTTCCACGAATTCTAGCGCTAAAGGTAAGATAATTACTCTCCTAATCCGTATTTCGATTCTTAGAACTTAGAATCTTAGGTAATTATCATTGGTGAAGGGTTTTGGCCTGAAGTTATTGGTGGGAAAAGCCCTAGTTAAGAATTAGGATCTTGGGTTTGGCCTTGGGTTGATATTTTTGTTAGAATCCGAATAAATTAGACCTTGTTTAGTGATCCTTGCATTAATTGCTTGTTTTAGATCAAGAACGAGCTGAAAGACTCCGAAAAGGAAAGGCTCACGTGTCTTGGGAGTATTCAGGCTTGGTTTCGAGGTAGGTAATGGTTCAATTTCCTGTTGTGTGATATATGTCGGTTAATTGCTTCATTGTATGCATGCATGTATGCGAATAGGGAAATGTGAATCGAATCTAATGAAATGATTATGTCCGAACAATTACATGCCCTGAACCTGTTACTTGACTGTGTGACTATATGCACTGTTCATTATGGGTGTGATTGTGACTGTGGTTGTGCTGACTGGACAGGGTGTCACGTTTCGACACATACATTGGACCGGGTGTCACGTTCCGACACATATAATGGATAGGGTATCACGTTCCGACACATGTATACTGGATCGGGTGTCACGTTCCGACACACTAACAGTTTGGGTGTGGGTTCCATGAGAGGACCACTTGTGATTATTACGTTCATATCTACCTGTCATTGATATTGGGAATTGCATGTTGCTCCTAAATGATAATTAAATTATGCATTCTGTGTATGTGTGTTTACTGTGTTGTAATTACTTGCTTATATTTCACTGACCGGAGTAGCCGCGTGATGCTACCAGTACACCGTAGTTTCGTGTACTGATACTGCACTTGCTCTTTCTTTGTTGAGTACATGACATCTTCAGGCGGCTACTGATAGACCACAGCTAGGAGATCATTGACCGAGACCGAATTCGAGGGTGAACCAGTTCTTTCAGGCTACCTTGGATTCATCCTTAGTCTAGTCCATTCTTTTTAGACTCAGATTAGAAGTTCAGACATTTTACTTATGTTTAGTTGTCGGGGTTGCACCCCCTTTTTCTTCGACTTGTTGAATTGTAGAGTTTTGGTACTGTGACTTTCAGGTTCTAGGGGTTGAATTTCCGCAAGGGTTATGCTTAGTTGTTTTTGTTAAACCTTCGGAGTTTATGGGAACTCCATAATTAATTCGTCATTTAAACATGCTTCCGTATCTTTAAATACTTTAGTTTCTTTAAGTTGCTTAGTTGGGTTGTAGTAGTGGTTCTCCCACCGGAGGGTTAATGTGGGTGTCAATCACGACGGTCTAGGTCGTGAAAAAGTTGGTATCAGATCCCTAGGTTCGTTGATCTCATTGTACCAAAACGAGTCTAGTAGAGTCTGGCGGAACGGTAAGGAGACGTCTGTACTTTTCTTCGAGAGGCTACATGACATTAGAAAATCTCTGTCTTCTTCTCCTTTCGTGCTATGACTTGATTCCAATTGGTATCTGGTGATCCAAATTGGTATCTAATCTCTTTCACTCCTCGGTCCGCAGATGGTCAACAAGCGATACAACGACGTCAGGCCCGTAGCTACCATCAATGAGCCAGCAGAGGAGCCCGCGACAAGAGGCCGTGGTCGAGGCAAGGGTAGAGGAAGAGGAATGGGCAAAGGCCGAGGAAGGGTAACACCCGCCAGGGGTGGAGCCCCAGTTGAGAATGTTCCCAGGCAAGAGGCCCCTCCTGCACCCCAAGAAGAGGTGGAAGAGAATGTGGAGATCGAACACGAGGAGGATGTTGGACCAGAGGAGGACGCACAGGCTGAGACTACATTTCTTCCTCCCTTAGACCCAGTGATAGATCAACTATTCATGACTTTTCTGAGGGGGTTGGTCGGCTCTAGAGTCCTTCCCACAGTGAAAGCTCCTCAACCTCCAGTCAACCACCCCATTGCTACTATTGTTTCAAGGTGGATGAAGCATTAGGCACTGATGCCTTTTTCCGTCCCCTATTGGGTCCTGTGATGACTGGTACTGAGCATGAGATGTTGACTAAGTTCTGAAGCTGAAGCCGCCTGTGTTCCATGGTTCTGAGAGTGATGATGCCTATGAGTTCATTCTGGATTGCTATGAGAGGCTTCACAAGTTAGGCACTGTTCACCAGCATGGAGTAGAGTTCGTGACCTTCCAGCTTTAAGGTGAGGCTAAGCAGTGGTGGAGGGGTAATGTGGAATGCAGATCGCCAGTCTTGCCCTCACTCACTTGGATGCAGTTCCATGCTTTGTTTCTGGAGAAGTATGTTCCCCGGACTTTGAGGGATCGCAACAAGGATGAGTTCATGGCCTTGGAGTAGGGTGGTATGACTTTAGCTGCTTATGAGGATAAGTTCTATGCCTTGTCCAGATATGCTATACAGTTGGTGACTACAGAGGAGGAAATCCGCGAGGCCGTGGAGGCCAGGGAAATGGTAATGCAGGCAGAGGAGCAGTGCAGCCAGGCAATGAGGTTGTCCGTCAAGATGACATGGTTTAGTTTTATGCCTTTTCGGGCAAGACCGAAGCTGAGGCGTCTGATGCAGTGATCACATGTACTATTCTTGTCTGTGACCGGATGGATACTGTTTTGTTTGATCTGGGTTCTACTTATTCATATGTGTCAGTTCAGTTTGCCTTGGGATTTGATGTGGTTTCTGATGTGCTTGATGCCCCCATCCATGTTTCTACCCCAGTTGGAGAGTCTGTCATAGTCACCCATGTATATCGTGCTTGTCTTGTTCTGTTTATAGGTTTTCAGACTTGGGCTGATTTGGTTATTTTGTATATGATCGACTTTGATATAATCTTAGGCATGACTTGGTTGTCCCCCAATTATGTTGTGCTTAATTGTAACGCTAAGTCAGTGACTCTAGAAATCCCGAGTAGGGAAAGGTTAGAGTGGGAAGGGGTGTACAAGCCTAAGCCAACTAAGGTCATATCTTTCGTTCGGGCTAGGAAACTGGTTGGGCAGGGGTGTATGGCGTATTTAACACATTCGGGATGTTGATGCTGAGTCTCCCTCTATTGAGTCTATTCCGGTAGTGTCTGAATTCAAGGAAGTGTTTCCTACCGATTTTCCTGGTATGCCTCCGGATAGGAATATATATTTCTGCATTGACTTGGAGCCGGGCACTCATCCCATCTCCATTCCTCCTTATCGCATACCTCCGGAAGAATTGAGAAAGCTTAAAGCTCAAATCCAGGAGCTTCTTGATAAAAGTTTCATCCGTCCTAGTGCTTCCCCGTGGGGTGTGTTGACACCCAATTTTGACCCTCCACAATATAAATTAATCATCGAGCTTCTTCAATTTCAAACGATGTAAAATAATTAGTTTTATAAAAATTTAAAAAAAATAAAATAAATATAGTTTGCAAGTTATTTTAAATAGTTTCGTCACTTTTTATAATTTTTAAATAATATATATGTTTTATATAATTATGTATATAATTAATGTATTCTATGAATATTCAAAAATCATCGCAAAAAGATTTTATATTTTAAATATTTTATTAGTGATGGTTATAATTTTGAATAAATGAGTTTTATGAAATTCCAAATACTTTCAAGTTATTTTTAAAGTAATTTTGTCATTTTAAATAATTTAAATATGTATATTTTTACAATCACGTTATTTTATAAATATTTGAAAATCATCAAAAAGATTTTACATTTTTAGTTAAATATTTTATTAATTTAGTCTAGTTTAAGTTATGTTTATATTTTCGAGCAAATTAGTTTACAAGTAAATTAATTATTTTATTTGGTTAAGATTAAGAAGCTCATTAACTAATTTATATTAATTAATCTTATTTAGTTGTTAGCCGAATTCACTAACTAAATTCAAATTGACTACATAGCCATTTACTAACCCCTCACATTCAATCCTTTTCAAGACTATGTTTTGGGCTCTTTCTTCTTATACCCAGCCGACCCTCATCCATAACAAAACAATTTTCAGTCAGCCCAATTCAATTTCAACTCTAACAAAAAGAACCAGACGATACAACAGAAACGTGACTGACCCCTATACGTCGTCTTCCTCCAGCAGTTCACACGCGACTCCACCCAGAAATCCAGCAGCCTAAACAATCACTTCGCCGTCTTCTTTTCCCCATCTTTCACTGTTGAGCCGGTTTCTTCTTGTTTCAGTATCAATCTCGTTTGGTTGGCTGAAAAGTTGGGGTTCAGTCAAGAAGTTCAAAATCACCCGGTTTTCATAATCTGATATATAGGCTATTCTCTTCTTCTTGTTATTTTAAGTAGTGCCTTGTCTGCTCTTTTGCTTTCAAGGCACCTGTTAGTTTTTCATGTTTCTAAAGCTTGTTTCTAAGAGGATAGCTTCTTAACAACAATGTGTTTTTCCTTTAAATGCATGCTTTATATGGTGATCTTTTATTCAATATTAACACTTGAATATTGGTATTAGTTTGATTCATTTTCTTTTAAATTAAATAGATTTAATTTCCTCTTGCACAGTGTCTTACTTGTGAATGATGAAGTCTAAGGTGACTTCACTGTTTTGCTAGCTCAACATATGTTTTCTTTTGCATGTTTAGCAAAGCAATATCCCTGCCGAGCTATGCTCAATGTCTCCTTTGAGTCAGCTTCATCATGGTTCGAATGAAAGGGAAGTTGTTACAGGTCTGGAAGGCGAGTGTATACACTGATATACAATTGATGTATACAAAAACGGAAATTGGGTTAAAGCCCAAAAATTGCAGGGGCAATTTCATTGTCTCTTTTGCTCATCTATTTGTTTTGATTATGTTTTGACTAATTTTATGTTTACTCTAAAATTATTAATTAACTTAATTGAATTCCCCAAAAGCTGAACCATATTCTTTATGTTAGTTTATTTTAATAAAATTCATTTTTATCAACTCTTATATTTTTATTGAGTAACTTTAGTCAAATATTTTTATTTATTCTTCAATTAATTTAAAATAGTTCTCATGCTTTAAATTGGTACAAATTATTATTTTAAAATGACTCAAATAATTTCTAATTAGTCTAGTTTTGTCAAATCATAATCACATGCATTTTAATTCAAATGTTTCATTTTAGGTCCATTTCCCTAAAAAATAACATAAAATAAAATGTGTCATTTATTTAATTATTCTCTCAAAGGTAATCAAATATTGTAAATTTTTTTTTATGTTAAATCAGTTTTCCAAAAAATCGTCAAATATTTAATCTAAGTCGTAGGATAATCGCATGTTAGCGGACACTTCAAATGCTTTAAAAACCTTCTTGAAGTGTAAATGAGAACCTTGTACCCTTTTCTCTAAATTTTTAAAGACTTAATCTGCTAGAGTCTTTTTAAATTAAGTTTTCTTAATTTCTTCAAAAAATTAAGTGACGACTCTTTTCTAAGTATTTTTCTCAAATTGTTTTATACTCAGAACATTTCAAATAGTGATTTTTCTAAAGATAGTAAAATTACGGCATAACAGGGTGCTCCTGTCTTGTTTGTTAAGAAGAAAGAAGGTGGTAGTATGAGGATGTGCATAGACTATCGACAGTTGAATAGGGTCACCATCCGGAATAAGTATTTGTTGCCTCGGATAGATTATCTCTTTGACCAGTTGGTGGGTGCATCAGTTTTCTCTAAAATTGATCTAAGGTCTGGTAACCATAAGTTAAAGATTAAGTCTGAGGATGTACCCAAAGCGGCATTTATGACCCGCTATGGGCACTATGAGTTCTTAGTGATGTTGTTTTGGTTGACCAATGTGCCTGCAGCCTTCATGAGTTTGATGAATAGTGTGTTCAAACCATTCCTGAATTTTTTTGTTATCGTCTTTATTGATGACATTTTGGTTTATTCGAAGAGTAAAGGAAGAGAATGCCGATCATCTTCGGATTTTTTTGGGTGTCCTTGGAAAACAAAAGTTGTATGCAAAATCTTCCAAGTGTGAGTTCTGATTGACTTCAATTTCCTTTTTGGGGCATGTGGTTTCAAGGGAAGGGGTAATGGTAGATCCCCAAAAGATTGAAGCGGTCAAGAACTGGGTCTGGCCTAGCTTTGTGACAGAAGTTAGGAGTTTCGTGGGGCTTGCCAGCTACTACCAGCGGTTTGTGAAGAATTTTGCTTCTATCGCCACGCATTTGACAAGGCTGACCCAAAATGAGGTGCCTTTTGAGTGGACTAACAAATGTGAAGAGAGCTTCTAAAAGCTCAAGACTCTTATGACCACAACACCTATTCTGGCACTACCGGTGGAAGGTAAAGATTTCATTGTTTATTGTGATGCTTCACATTTGGGTTTGGGTGATGTGTTGATGCAGGATAATAATGTCATAGCTTATGCATCGCGGCAGCTGAAGGTGCATAAGAGAAACTACCCGACACATGATTTGGAGTTGGCAGCGGTCGTGTTTGCCCTCAAGATCTGGTGATATGGTGTCAAGTGTGAGGTATTTACTGACCATCGTAGTCTAGCTCATGTATTTACTCAGAAGGACCTGAATCTGAGACAGCGAAGGTGGATGGATTTACTCAAGGATTATGATGTCACCATTCAGTACCATCCGGGTAAGGCTAACGTGGTGGCAGATGCATTAAGCCGGAAAACGGTGAGTAAGGGTAGTCTAGCGTGCTTGGGTGTGTCCAAGCGACCTTTGGCCAAGAAGATTCAAACTTTGGAGTCTAAGTTCATGCAGTTGGGAATCTCAGAGAAAGGTGGGGTGTTAGCCAGTATTGAGGTTAGGCCCACATTCATTGAGGAGATCAAGGCCAAGCAGTTTGACGATGAGAGTTTAAATGAGCTCAGAAAGAAGACAGTGTCGGGCAAGGCACAAGTGGCGGCTTTGGATGCGGGTGGTGTGCTCAATTTTAAGGGAAGAATTTGTGTTCCCCGAGTGGATGACTTGATTCAGAAGATGTTGACAGAATCCCATGGTTCGCGGTATTCCATTCATCCGGGTGTGACCAAGATGTACCGAGATTTGAAACAAATTTATTGGTGGCCTGGCATGAAGAAAGACATAGTTGAGTTTGTGGCTAAGTGCCAAACTGTCAGCAGGTTAAGTATGAGCACCAAAGGCCTGCAGGTTTGCTTCAGCGAATGCCAATTCCTTAATGGAAGTGGGAAATGATAGCTATGGATTTCGTGGTTGGTCTTCCCAAGACCTTGGGGAAGTTTGACTCCATTTGGGTAGTGGTTGACAGACTGACTAAGTCAGCCCATTTCATTCCAGTCAGAGTAGACTATAATGCTCAGCAGTTGGCTAAGGTTTATGTGAAGGAGATAGTGAGGCTGCATGGGGTGCCCCTTTCCATCATCTCAAACCGCGGTACGCAGTTCACATCCAAGTTTTTGGAAAAATTGCATGAGGAGTTGGGCACTCAACTCACTTTTAGCACAGCCTTTCATCCACAGACAGACGGACAGTTAGAAAAACTATTCAAGTGTTAGAGGACACGTTTAGGGCATGTGTGATTGACTTTGAAGGGCATTGGGATAAGTTCCTACCTTTGTGTAGGTTCTCCTATAACAACAGTTACCACTCTAGCATTGACATGACACCGTTCGAGGCACTTTATGGGAGGGGATGTAGATCACCCATAGGGTGGTTTGAGGCTGGAGATGTGAAACCTTTGGGGGTTGATTTAGTGAAAGATGCTCAGGATAAGGTGAGAAGCATCCAAGCTAAGCTTCTAACAGCCTAGAGTCGATAGAAAAAGTATGCAGACCGTAAGGTAAGGGATATGACATTTCAGGCTGGTGAGCAAGTTCTTCTAAAAGTGTCACTCATAAAGGAGGGGATGAGATTCAGCAAGAAGGGCAAACTTAGTCCTTGATACATCGGACCATTTGAGATTCTTGACTGTGTAGGGCCAGTGGCTTATAGGTTTGCTTTACCGCCTAGCCTATCGGGAGTTCTTCTAGTGTTCCATGTGTCCATGTTGAAGAAGTATCATGGGGACGGAGATTACATCATAAAGTGGGACTTAGTTTTGTTAGAGAAAGACCTTCAGTATGAGGAGGAACCGATTGTAATTCATGTCCGGAAGTTGAGGACCAATGAGATAAAGTCCGTGAAAGTTCAATGGAAGCATCACCCGGTTAAGGAAGCTACCTGGGAAACCGAGAAGGACATGTGAGACAAGTATCCCAATTGTTCGACGATTCAGGTACTACTCTACTCTTGCCTTAGCCAGTTCTCCTAGTTTATCACTCGGGGACGAGTGATGAGTAAATTAGTATCTATTGTGATGACATGTTCCCGTCGTTATGGAAAAGCTAATGGAGAAAAAATTTGGGCCAGAAAACTTCTGAGTAGTAACTTGGAAATTTCTCGCCTAGGCCTGGATAAAATCTGAGTCAGGTGAGGTCTAGGGAAATCTGGTAATGTATGACAGATTTAATTATGATTTTGATCACATGTGTGGATAGCAAAGACGTTAAGGAGCCGGTACGGCTTTACGAAATCGAATTCGGGCGAGTAGAACTTTCGAAACTGATTTTGGCGTGTAATGGTAGTTTTAGAGCGTCAAGGGTTGAAGGTGTGTTGCGAAATGGGAGTTTGGAACTCAAATTTCGAGTTTCTGTCTCCGTGCAAGCCGCCGGGACGGGATTAATCCCGCCAGGGTGGGTCCGCTGTGGCGGGACAGTCGCGATTTATATCAGGGAAAAACCCCAAAAAATGTTATTTTCTGCAAAACTTCGTTCTTAAGAGATAAGGGATGAACCAAGGCAGTTTCTTGTCAGATTTCCACGAATTCTAGCGCTAAAGGTAAGATAATTACTCCTCTAATCCGTATTTCGATTCTTAAAACTTAGAATCTTGGGTAATTATCGTTGGGGAAGGGTTTTGGTCTGAAGTTAATGGTGGAAAAAACCCTAGTTAAACATTAGGATCTTGGGTTTGGCCTTGGGTTGATATTTTTGTTATAATCCGGATAAATTAGACCTTGTTTAGTGGTTCTTACATTAATTGTTTCTTTTAGATCAAGAACAAGCTGAAAGACTCCGAAAAGGGAAGGCTCACGTGTCTTAGGAGTATTCAGGCTTGGTTTCAAGGAAGGTGATTGTTTGATTTCCTGTTTTGTGATATATGTTGATTAATTGTTTCATTGTATGCATGCATGTATGTGAATCAAATCTAATGAAATGATTATGTGCGAACAATTACATGCCATGAACCTGTTACTTGACTGTGTGACTATATACACTGTTCATTATGGGTGTGATTGTGAATGTGGTTGTGCTGATTGGACCGGGTATCACGTTCCGACACATATAATGGATCGGGTGTCACGTTTCGATACATGTATACTGGATCAGGTGTCATGTTCCGACACACTAACAGTTTGGGTGTGGGTTCCATGAGAGGACCACTTGTGATTATTTCATTCATATCTACCTGTCATTGATATTGGAAAATTGCATGTTGCTCCTAAATGATAATTGAATTATGCATTCTGTGTATGTGTGTTTACTGTGTTGTAATTACTTGCTTATATTTCACTGACCGGAGTAGCCGCGTGATGCTACCAGTACACCGTGGTTTCGTGTACTGATACTGCACTTGCTATTTCTTTGTTGAGTACATGGCATCTTTAGGCGGCTACTAACAGACCTCAGCAAGGAGATCATTGACCGAGACCGGATCCGAGGGTGAGCCAGTTCTTTCAGGCTACCTTGGATTCATCCTTAGTCTAGTCCATTCTTTTCGGACTTAGACTAAAAGTTCAGACATTTTACTTATGTTTAGTTTTCGGGGTTGCACCCTCTTTTTCTTAGACTTGTTGAATTGTAGAGTTTTGGTACAATGACTTTCAGGTTCTAGGGGTTGAATTTCCGCAAGGGTTATTCTTAGTTGTTTTTGTTAAACCTTCGGAGTTTATGGGAACTCCATAATTAATTCGTCATTTAAACCTGCTTCCGTATCTTTAAATGGTTTAGTTTCTTTAAGTTGCTTAGTCGGGTTGTAGTAGTGGTTTTCCACCAGAGGGTTAGTGTGGGTGCCAATCACGGCGTTCTGGGTCGTGACATTTACTCACCTCTCAAATGAGTTCAAGAACATATTAGAAGAAATTATGATCCTTGGTTGAAATGGTTTGTGGGTTCTGAACAACTATAGTATGTAGATGAACCTAATAAGATAGCAATTACAACCCAAGAAGTAATAAGTACATTATCATGTACTTGAAAACCCTTTATTTGATAGAAATGTTGGTCTATTTCCATACCGGATATATCGTATAACCCTTTTAAAGCATTGATGGAACAGGATAGAACATTCATATTGTCTTACCCTCTGAAAGAAAATTCACTTTAAACAAAAAAAAAATTGACTCTAACCATCTCGTTGTCTACTTGAATTGGATATTTTGAATTTTAACTTTAATTTCCTCATTTTATCTTTAATGACATGATTTTATAGCCACAAAAACGTTGTAGCAGGTTGGAAAACACAAGTTCAATAAGTCATCCTCTTTTTCTTAAACTTTGTGCACATTCAAACACTTTTTTTCTGGTTCCCACCCGGTGTTTTGAGCATGCATTGGAGCTTCGACTAAATTCGGGTCGCGCACTGCAGGGCTCATTTGAGAGTGGCGCTCCCAATAGGATTTTCTCCATACCCAGGACTCAAATCCGAGACCTCTGATTAAGGGTGAAGCAGTCTCATCACTGCACCACAACCTACGTTGGTATGCACAATCAAACACAATCACATTTAGTTCTAGTCTGTATAGTTCTACTCTTATATTTTGAATTAAAACATTTTTGTCTACTATATTTAGGCAGGACAACTACATTAAACTTCTTGAAGAGTTCACTATCTTTTTCAGTAAGATATTTGATCATTCAATCTATTATGTATACTATTTGTATAATCAAGTTTTGAATTAACAAAAAATAACTCTTGGTTTTTTGATTCTTTGGTCCTTCAATGTTATTTCTCTGACCCAATTTATGTGATACTCTTTCAATTTTATCTTTTATGAGATGACTTTTAGTTGTACAAATATTTGTGGCTTATTTTTAACCATATATTTCAAAAGTCTTTCTTTCATTCTTAAACATTGAGCATGCATAGTCAAACACGTCCATCATATAAATTGGGATTGAGAGATTATATTTCTTTCTACCGGTTCTGATTTTATGCTGAGGACATCATAGAAGAGTTCCAAATATATCTCCTGTCATTTGATCGTGCTGGCTATGGAGAGAGCGATCCACATCCAAAACGTTCAGTGAAGAGTGACGCGTTGTATATCGAGGAGCTAGCTAGCACATTGCAACTAGGACCTAAGTTCTATGTGGTTGGTTTGTCCATGGGAGCCTATCCTTTTTGGGGTTGCTTATATTACACACCACACATGTATACTTTAATGTAAAAAAATAAAAATTCTTGTTGTGATTTCACTGTTATTGTAAATAAAGTTAAGTTTTCCTTTTTGGTACATGAATAAAGTTTAGTGATCATATGTAAAATTAGCCAACGTAGGTTGGCTGGAGTTGCTCTTGTTGGTCCATCCCTGAACTATTGGTGGAGTTGTTATCCTACTAAACTATCAAAAGAAGCTATGGAAATGATAGTTCCACAAGACAAGAGGACATTTCAAAACTTGACCGTAATAGTAAAATATTGTTATAGTGAATGATTGTTATATACTTATATAGAGATGGTTGTGTCCGATTTAAATGCATTTTTGTTTTGTTGTGTCAAATTGAATCTTTGGTTGCCTTCTCGACATTATATATGAACTAGAGGTTACAATTAAAATGGTTGGATCAAACTTGGGCAAGTCAAAACGGATCAAATCAATACACGGGTCATACGAGCCAATTCACCCAAGGTCTGCTTGGGTTGAAATAGGCTAGGTCAAGAATCAAGATAAGTTATATGGCAGTTCATATCCCAAACCGCGGAGAAGATATTTATGTTTCATCTACATATTACATGTTAAGTTGTATAACTATCTTATCTAAAAGTTTAATTTATTAGTTAATTATATTACATATCTCAACACGTCTCTTCAAATGGGGACTTGATTCCTTTAAATGAGTCAAACACAAGCAAATATGTTTTTCACCTTTTTAATGTCATTGAGATTTTAGTTTGAACCTTAAGCCTCTTGCCTGCTTTGATACCATCTTGAATTATGTGACTATGGTGCTACTCTATCTGAAATCATCTTGAGGAAACTTGTGAATGATGAGTAGAAATAGAAAATATTGTGATGAAATAATTGTAATATTCACTAGCTTTTGTGATGAATCAAAAATAATAAAGCTAGTACAACATTATTTATTGTACTATATTTCCTTGATAAAAAATCTAGTAATAGTGAAGTTGGTTCTTGAATTTGTGGACTAATCAAATTTACCTAGTTTCCGAATATATAAATTTTGTTTCAAAAAATTTGAAGATCTGTACGATCAAAATTAGACTATTTAACTCTCGAAAAGTGAAAAATATCACATAAATTAAGACAGAGGAAATACGTACTAATAACACAAGTGTTGTTAGTTAGGTTGATTTCCGAAATAGGGTCGAAAAGGAACATTTCAGGGCTATGGTTATCAACCAACCATTAATTAGAAGCGGCAATGCCTTAGGGTATTTATTTAAGATAATTAGAAGTTGAATTATGTATAATCGTTATAGTCACAATCTTTGAATCATAAAAGTCAAAGGGTTCGACATCTAATGGCATAACATGTTCATGTGCAAGCCATAATATCAAATATTTTATCTTATATCCAGCCTTTATAATAACTAATAAGGTTCATAGAAGGATAGATAAGATGCTTCCACTCTTAATCAGACGATTTATTTTGAATTTTGTTTATTGAAAAAAATTAAATTAAGGAGTGCTTCCCTTTTAAATGGATTTTACGCTATGCCAATCCAATTTAGTTGAATCTCCAACACGAGTATCGAACATCAAATACTAATACATTGTCCAAATTCTTACAAGAAGCCTCATTTTCAACTATAGATTAAAGCTTTAAATCCATTAATTTTGAGTGTAATACTTCTCCAAAAATGAATCCTCTGCTGTGATTTTTACTGTTTTTTCAATGTAAAAATGCTCATTCCATAGAATTTAGCTTTATGTACTCTACGCAATAAACATTGGTTACGGATTTAGAGTAAATTAAAAGAGCGTAACTTGTTATAACATGTTAAATATTACAATTCGAGTCTCTACAAATTCCTCCCACAATACAAATTAATAAGGTGCATATGTGAGTTACAGTAATTATGTCTCAATCCCAAACAAACTAAAAGGTACAATATGAACTAAAATAGTACTAATTTTCTCGTAAGTCAATCAAAACAACCATCAACGGGTGAGATAGATGAGATCGGTCTCTTACCCAATATAGCTGAGGTTCCAAATTTAAACACTAAGAATAATAAATTCTATTCGTCGGGAATATCTTCTTAAATAGACCCCGTATAATATAAATTTAAATTAATCGAATAAGTAAGATGAGATAATTATATAAAAAAAAATTTAAAAATATATTTAAACACCTCTACCTTGAACTTATTACTTGTTCTTCCATAATTGTCTCCAACAAAGGCTTCCTAAATTCTTGTCTCACCGGAAAACCTAACGGTCCGACCCCGTCCTTCTCCGGCGATCTACCCGTCGTTGCCTCGTTTTCCGGTCCCGGTTTTCCAACGGAAATAATATCTTTTGTTGTTATAACGGAATTCACTTTTTTCATTGGGAACATTATATAAATGTTCCCAAACTCCAGCTCTTCGTCGGCCGACAGAGCAGAAAATCTTCGGCCGACGATTAACGAGCTGGAGTTTACTAAAAAGGAGTTAGGAGATTCCAACATAAGCTCAGCTGCTATTATTGGTTCATTAAATTTTTGAATTTTTCCATTTTGAAAAATAACCCTTGTTGGTCTTGAACTCATTACCTTTGGTGAAGTACTACATGAAATAAAATTCCCCATGAGAAAAAAAAAATTATTATAAAAATTGGGAATAGTTTGGGTTTGTTATATTTTGAAGAGTAAAAATTGACAAAGGATATATTTATAATAAGATGAGAATCACAACCTATTTATAGTTGGTTTGGGAGAATTAACAAAATCTTACTCCCTAAATAATTAGAAGTATGATAGGTCAAAATATTTAAATTTGACTATAAATTTGGATATATAATTTTTTAAAATATAAATTTACAGAAGTCAACATAATTAGTGATTTAAAATACTTTTAAAAAAATTTGAAGATAATTAAAATCAAAGAAGATATCGATTTGACTTTTCAAATAGTAACAAGTAAAACTTGACATAAATAGGACGGAGAGAGTATTATTGTAAAAACATTTAGTCTTTTTTCGAAAAGAAAACAATTTTCAAGAGTAGCAATTTATATAATTTGTTTAATCAATTTAAATATACATTTTCAATATTAGATTAATAATTGTGTTTGGTCAATATTTTAAATTCGTTATTTTCTTTATCTCAATTTATATCAGTATTTGACTGAACACAAGGTTTAAGAAAAGAAAAACAAAAGGACAGAAATTTTATAAAAACCTTATCATGTGTTAAATAAGTCACCGATATTTGTATGACTGTAAATTATTTCAGTAAGAATAAAATAAAAAGTATAAATTAAAATTTTTTTTAATAAAAAATATAATATTTTTTTGTGTAACCGCTATTATGAAACATAAATTAAGATAAAAGAAGATATAAATTTATTAAGCATAAAGTTTACTATGTAAGATGCATTAATGTAGGTGGGGAATGACCTGTCAAGTCCATGGGATTGTGTTGGCAAAAAATTAAGGTAGGATTATTAGTGTGGAAGGTTTATTAACTTCTTCTTTTTTCACTTTTTCAAAGTTTAGTTTCAATTTCATGGTGGGGTTGGGGAAAAAAGGTTGGTCAAATGTGGTCTATAATCAATTTGTCTAGTGTTTGTGATATTCATAGTAATCACCATTAACTCTAGATAAAAAATATACTACAACAAATTATATTCTAACCACAAATTATAAGTTGGGTTGGTTTAGAGGCGGAGATGGAACTAGCATGGAAAGTAAAATAAAATTAGAATGATAGAAATAAAATTTAGCATTATTTTTACCTGTACGTAAGGATAACATTCACAAGTCAAGAAATGATTCAAATATTTTTATATTTATTACAAGAAAATAAAAAATATTAAAGGTTTTTCTTTATATTGCTAATTTGTTTTTTTTAATATTGCTAACTTGATTAGGTATTTTTCTTCTTCTTAAGAACAGAAGGATTTTATTTATTGATAATAATAAGGTTTATTCATACAAAAGAGGAACTAATCTAAACGATGTAGTTTTCATAGCATTTCTTTCGAGTGCGGATGATATAAAAGAAGGAGATGCTTAAAAAACATATGATTGTCCATTATCCATATTTAAATCCTTTGATTTCCTTCCGTATACTGCTAGTAGATCCGCTATTGTATTAGCCTCCCCAGTGGCATAGCCACAACCACCCTAGGGTGTCAAATTGGATACCTTTCGTCGGAAAATTACGTTGTATATATATGTCAAATTCTATATTTAAAGGATATATATTTAAAGTTGGACACCTTTGATAAAAGATATGCCTTTGGCGCAGTGGTAATGGATGTCTATTTGAATGAAGAAGTTTCGGGTTCAAACTACAAATAGTACAATTTTTTTTATTATTATTTTGAGATTGTTGTTGGTTGATCTAGACTTGAGGTTTGCACATTCTAATTGTGCAATGGAAAGTTAGCCACCTATATAGGCTACTCAACACTTCACTAATCAATTATGTCTACAAAATGACCTATTTATACACGCAATTACTCCTCAAGTATTTCATGACATTTTTCATCATTTTACTAGACAAATTGATAAGATTTTTTTGGCCGAGGATCTATCGAAAATATCACATATACCTCTTATGCCTTGTTTCGATGCTTGTTATTCGTTGTATTGTATTGTAATGTATTGTATTGTATTGTATTGTATTGTATTGTTAATTTAAATACAATGTTTGTTATGACTGATACTTAAATTCTATTGTATTGTGTCATTTAAATTCATCATTAGGTAGTGACAAAATGAACTTTTTTTATGTAACGATTTGGTGTGATCGCGTCGTTATCTTAGTATTTTCTTTTCATTTTATCATTATTTATCATTTAATAATCATATTTAAGCTTTTGTCCTATCTTTTCGTAGTAGCTCTACCCCGTACCTTACTTTTCTTGTAGGTTGATCATTCAAATTATGCATGTATGACAGTATGTAATGACAGAGACCGACACAATTTATTCAAACATTTTATTCATTAAAACAATACAATACAATACAACACAATACATTATCATACGATACTTTATGAAACAATACGTAACAACCAATAGTGATAAAGGTCTATATTTGTTATCATTGTTGTATAAATTGATAAGATTATGAATGTATTTAGCGGAGGAAAACAATTTTCAAAAAATTATTAAAGTCAAGCAAAATGATTAAACTTCAACCGCATGATACTTCATACTTTTATATAGTCTAAAGTTAGGCTTTATCTAAACTAGCGTCAAATACCATAATTCTGAAGTTTTTCAAAATAAATAGATGTGTGAAATTTGTAAAACCTATAATTTAAGGGGATGTGGCTCTGTGTGCTAACACATATAATTGGCATACATTAGTCGTGTTTTAAGAAGTTGCCACAAAAATAACCATTTAACACATTTTTTACCAAAAAAATTAGTATCACATAAGTCATAATCATATTTTTTTTAAAATAACAAAAAGATATTTAGTATCTCCTATATTCTTTTTAATGTTCCACCAAAATTTCTGCATAAAATTAGCAAATAAATATTTAAAATTATCTCTCTTCTTTTCCCCAACTTGCAAGAACTTATGACAAAAACCCAATTCGTATTGGGATTCATTGGTCCACATTCACTCATTTGTGAAGTGATATGTTCATAGTAATTATCATTAGCTCTAAATAAGAATATACAACAACTATATTCAAATTATAATTAGTTTCTATATGAGTCGTGTATTACTTCATTTGTTACAATTGAAAATTATATATAGGTAAAGGTTAGCACTATTGAAAATTGGTCCACAAACAATGTGAAGCGGTATCAAATTCATTCAATTGATGGTGAATGAGCTTTCATTCTTAAGCCCATTTTGGATGACACTCCAAGAAAAAAAAGGTATTCTTCATATACCTATATTTAATTTTTTTTAAGTCTACAATTGGATTGTTCAAGTGTTAACAACTTGATCTTAGCTCTGTTGTATTGCAGATACTTGGTTCTTAAGTCTGGCTCGAAAAGGAGATCTTGTTGAACCAGACAACGAATCTGAAAGAGCTCTTCGACTACGAAGAAATCTGGCAAATCAGGATGTAGTCGAAGAAAGCTGGCAAATCAGGACGTAAGCAAGAATTGGGACTGGGTCTCCCGAAAAATATTGAGGGTGACTACGTGGAAAACATGAATAACGAATAACAAGTTTCTGGGAATGAAAAATTCACATAAAATTTATACTTGCAACAAAAGGTGTTTACTCAATATCAAAATTGTATTAAACAAAAATCTAGTCATATTGAATATTTCTTTTACTTGATTTTATTTATTTTAAAATTTTTAAAAAATTGACATATCACTCTGCCTTAACAAATGCTCTGAATAATCTTAATTTCTTAGCAATAAAATTGTGTTAGAGCTCTAGTGTGATAAGATTCTTTTTTGCGATCATGTGTTAGCTGCTTGAATTATAATGATTACTTAAATATAAACAATTAATTACAATAAAATAAATAAATGGTATGATCACATGTGTAAAGTTTTCTTGTATTAAATTGAGTTAATAAGATGTTGAATATGTCTTTTGAATACTACTTAACATTTAGATATTGTTATAAAAACTTTATTTATTGAATGAACATTTTACACTTTAAAGTAAAGATACACAATTATAAACCTTTGTACCTATATTGATACAAAAGCATGTTCAACGCAACAAAAAATAACATCGAGGAGCAATTACACATTACTCAATAATCAAGTCTAATGAAAAAAGTCAATAACTAATATTTCTACCTCTACTTTACAATAATGTTCTCCTATCAACCAAAGCCATATAGAAAAAAGTGAAACTCGTCCAGCACGACTCGATCTAATATCACATTTAATCTACAAACATCAATCAACCAAAAAAGAAGAATCCATTAATTACCCCTCAAAATCAACTAATGTACAATTAGCTTTACCGTTTGAGAATGAGAGATTTACCGTTTTAAACTAAGTATGTCTTTCTAATGTAGAGGGGCAAGTACCAGTTTACCCCTAAATCAATTCGCAAATTTTAGACCAACTTTTAAGTAGTACAATTTAAATTGCTTTCCGTACAAACACGTATTGCAGTGTTCCTCCTCAGCCCTTGTTGGCTTATAATATAAGAGCCCCTGTATATTATTCTACATAGATAGAGCTAAAAGAGTGAATCAATTTTTTAAATATTTTAATTTGTTAATTATTATGATTTACAGTAACATAATTTACAAATTATATATATCACCTACTTTGTCCCAATTTATGTGGCACATGAAAAACATTGAGAGTTAACTAAAATTTTTAATATGCTCACCATCTTTAGATATTTTAAGTTGTTAATTATTGTGATTTATAATTTTCTTAATTAATGTCATTTTCAAATAATATATGTTACTCTCCTTATCGCAATTTATGTGGCATATGTGAAATTTTAAGTACCCAAATTTTAATATGTTTTTTAAAAATATTTTAAAATTGTTAAGTATTGTGATTTATAATATTTTCAAATAATATATGTTACTATCTCTGTCCCAATTTATATTGCACAGGTGAAATTTTGAGAGTTCATCAAATTTTTAATATGATTATTTTGTTAATTATTGTAATTTATTGTATTATTTTCTTTTAGAAATTTATAAATACATAAAAACGAAGAAATTATTAAATATAAATAGAGGAGAAAGGCAAATCGGTCAACTGATGGACTGACCGACCCTAAGCTCCTCTATTCTCTTTTATTGTATTATTATTTTTTTAACAATTTATAAATACATCATACTTAAAAAAATAAAAATAAAATAAAAACATAAAAAATATTAAATATAAATAGAGGAGAAGGACAAATCGGTCAATTCACCTTAACGATCCGGTCGGTCATTTTTAAACTTTTTTTCATGAACTTACCATTTTACCCCTCCCGATGTCGACCCCGAATCTTTTATGATAGATTTTGAAAAGTCGGTTTTGAAACTTTGAGTTAAAAGTTGAGAATTTAGTAAGTTTGTGAGTTTTAAAGGCTAAGTTGTTAAGAAAGTGGTTTTTGGGGTCTTTGGGAGTTTCAAGTGTCGGAATGAAATTTCGTCGATTCCATTAGTTCCGAAATGTGAGAATCAGTGAAAGTTGTCGGTTTTAGATTCCGAGTCATTTTGAGGATTTGAGGTCCTAAATTGTGAAATTGTGGAAATTTAGCCTTTGGGTTGACTTTGGTCAACATTCGGCATTCGAATGCTTGGATCGAGATTTTGAGAGTTCTGTTGGATTCGGGGGATGATTTTACGACTAGGTGAGACCTTGGTTTATTTTTGAGAGGTTCCGAGCTTGTTTTAGCCTTTTTAGGCGTGAGTTAGTTTCTTGTGGTTTTCACGGATGTCGGATCAAGGAGACATCAGACTCGTATTTTGACGGTTTCATTGAGTCTGAAACATCGATTATAATTGATTTGCATATGTGGTTTGTGTGAACAGGGTTCCAAACGAATCCCGAGGGTCCTTTCGATGTTTTGAGAATTAGCTGAAGTTGTTGGCGTCTGCAGGTTTCGCTTTTGCGAAGGCCAGCCGCTTTAGAACCCTTCGCTTAAGCGATGGGCCTGTCGCTTAAGCAACCTTCGCTTTTGCGAAGGAGGATTCTCTTAAGCAACACCCGCGTTTATGACAGAGTTCACTTAAGCGAACCCCTGGTCGCTTGTACAACATCAGAGAGGGTTTTTGCTGCTCATTTCGGGGTTTAAACCTCATTTCACCATTTTTGAACTTGGGAAATTCTTGGTGACGAATTTTGAAAGGATTTTTTGTGCTAAATCATTTAAGTAAGTGTTCTTGATCCTAAACCTTCATTTTCCAATGATTAATTATGAGTTTTAACATCAAATTGTGAGATTTTGGTGGGTTAATGGCAAGGTTTTTCAAGAACCCAATAATTTAGTAAAATGGTGATTTTGAAGTGGTTTTGATTCTTTTTTTTCGAAATGATTTTCACTAATGAGTTCCTAAAGCCTTAAACATCATTTTCAAGTATTGCTTTCCGGATTCAAACCTCCATTTTGATACTGAGTTTTGAGTTGCTTGATCCATTTCTTTACATAATTGATATGGGAAGTGTTGTTTCCGGTGGGTGATTTGAATAGTTGATTATTTTAGATTGTGTGGCTTTGGAAGTGGTTCAGAAGGGGAAGTCTCAACTCTTGGAGTGATTGTTGATTGATTTAAGGCAAGTGGCTTCCTAAACCTTGTATTCTAGTTAAATTTGTATGCTTCCTTCGTTGCTTGTGTGTTGGGAGTAATGGGGATGAGGTGAAGATTAAATTGTCCACTTGTTATATTTAAATGAATAAAAAGGGGTTTAAACGAAAAAAAGGCTATGTGTTGAACATGATGATGTGAATTTCTTTAATGTAACCCTTGTTGATTGATTGATGAAATGCTTGAAAGCATGAATGTGGACTCGAATTGTATGATTTGTTGTCTCTTTCGTGTGGTGTGATATTGCTTGTATGCATTGATTGTGAACACTGTGATGAGACATGTGATGAAAAGTTGATGGAAAATCATTTCGGCTAATGATGTAAAAACGATGGAAAATGATTCCGGCTAGTGATTTCATATAAGGCCGATGGGAAATGGTTCCGGCTAGTGATTTGATATAAAGCCGATGGAAAATGGTTTCGGCTAGTGATATTGTGCCGATGGAAAATGATTTCGGCGAGAGATTGACTATGTGATTATGCTTATGTGTGACTTTCTTGATACTTGAGATTGATATGTTTGTTGCGTGTGAATGAACTACTTGACTTTGAGGTTAACTTATGTGATTTGTTTGATAGTTGAATTGTGAATATTGAACTGTGAATATTGGGCCCGTGAGTCATGTATTGTAAGATTGCTAGGTCGAGCTGATTTCTGTGTAGGTTGTAGTTTGAGGAGATTCGGTTGGAGAGTCGGGGTGTTCTTTTTCTAGCTAGTTGCTTCGTTTAGTAGGTTGCTTGCTGCGTACCGTGTTGTTGGTACTCACTCCTTGATTCTACACTTGTAGGTTCCGAGCCCGGATCCGTGTGATCTCTTTCTCCTTCTCGATCTCGAGGCTTGTCAAGGACTTGGAGAGGTAGCTGTTTGTCACCTGGCGGACCCTCTTTTTCCTTTTCTTACACTGTGTTCTATTTGATAAACAAAGATTGAGATTTGTATTTATTTCTAAATTCCGCGCTTATATATTTAGTGGCGTGTACACGTGACAACCAGATTTTGGGGGTTTAAATAGAAGAATAAGTTTTCCGCTTTATCTTGTTCTTGTTTTTACTGTAATTCCATTTTTTCCGTTTTGTCTTGGTGGAAATAGACGCATCACGTCCATTTTTGGATCGTGACATGACTTATTGACTCTAAACTCCTGTATTCGTTTTTATTGTATTATTATTTTTTTAGTAATTTATAAATACATAGCATACTAAAAAAAATATCTTAAGCTCCTCTATTCGCATCTATATTATAGAGTAAAAGTAAAATATTGAGAATAGTTGAGGGTGGTAACAATAGGTAACATAGAAGGTGACAACAATATGTATGAAAACATGTATAATATAAACGGTTTACTTCTAGTATTACTAGATAAAGTGTCCGTGCTCCGCACGGGCGCTTGATGTCACTATTTCTTTTACATACTAACTACTTCAAACAACTTTAACTTCATAATTTCCAACTAATTTAAGCAACGTTTAACTCCATAATATTGTATTTGAGACCTTTTTATTACTCATATAATAAGAAAGTTCAAACAAAAGAATATTAGTGAACCTAAAAAATGACAACGAAGTATTCTGTAATAAGGTTTGCTCCAATTATCTTTATTTTGCAACAAATAACGTGAATAGTCTATCTTTATTTTGCTACAAAAGAGCTAATATTTCTCAACAAATGATACTGACTAATGTCTAGTAATATCTTCCATATCTTGAAATTACTCGTCTTCAATAGGATCATTAATGAATCATGACAAATGAGGAATTATCTTGTGTCGAGTTGTTCAGCTTCAAAAGCACAAAATCTAACACTATGGGTGTGTTTGGTACGGAGGAAAACATTTTTTAGAAAATATTTTTCAATTTTTCTATGTTTGCTTGGCTTAAATGTTTGGAAAAATGTTTTCCAAATCAACTCATTTTCTTCAAATTAGAGGAAAATGACTTCCCTTCCAAAATTGAGGAAAACATTTTCCAAAACTCTACTTCATCCTTTAATTTTTTTTCTTACCCTATCCATACCCCGTACCCGACCCTCCCCATCAAAAAAAAATAAAAAAATTTAAAATTAAAAAAATTCTTAGGTCGAAAGTCTGGTCAAGTCAAATATCAGAGTCGGATTTTTGAATGGTTATCATTGTCTTGTCCTAGTTTAGGTGACGGGGTCAGGTCCTAAATCAATTATCGGGGTTGATTTTCGTATAAGAAATTATTTTCCTAAAGAGTATTTTATAGTCTCAAGCAAAAAATAAAAGATATTTTCTGAAAAATATTTTTCATTCACCAACCAAACATTAAAAAATATTTATTTTCTACTCACCAACCAAACATGAGAAAATAAGTTAAAATCCACTTGTTTTCCAAGAAAATATTTTCCATGAAAAACATTTTCTTTCCTATCAAACACACCCTATGTTCAGACTTTTAATCTAAACAACATATAATTATGCATAAAGTAAAAGCTAAATTTTGTCAGACAAAGAGAAAGTAGAAGTGAATTAATACTAAAGTATCCATCGTAACAACGAAGAAATCAGCAACAAACAACGTTGGCATTGATTAGAAAAAAAGCTTGATATAACTATTTTTATGAAATAAAAACGATAAGTTTCTCAGCAGAGTCAAACGCTAAGTGAATGTATTAGAGGTATTTAAAATTAGGATTTGACAAAACAAAACTTTAGACACAACCTATGACTGAAATTTAGTCATTTTTGTCTTGAATTCATGCATTTATGATTGATGTTCGATAAAAATGACTAAACAGGACTAAAGTTCAAGCAAAAATCTCAACTTTAACTCATATATATATATATGATTAAAGTTTAAGCAAAAATAATTGAATTGAGACAAAAATCCCTGAACTTCCATCGCATATTTAAAGTGTGATTTTTTAAGACTAACTTCAAATACTGTATATCTAAAGTTATCTCGGAGTTGGTACATATGCAAAACATTTTTAAAAAGGAAATTTTCAAAAATGACCATAGTTTTGGCTTAATTAGAGATCTATACCTATAGTTTGCTTAATTACGAATTATAGCTACATGTTAGGGGAGGAGAGAGTGAGAGAGGCTAGGAGAGAGACAAGCGAGATCTAGGTGAGAGAGGAGAGAGGTTGAATACATGTTGTATTCGTTGTATCACGAATATAGGAGGAGAGAAGCGACCAAGATTGAGAGAGAGAGAGGAGAGGGGCGAGCAAGATCGAGAGAGGAGGGGGGGGGAGGGAGAATGAATACATGTTGTTTTCGTTGTATCACGAATACAATTGATACAGAAACAAATTGTACAGTTGATACAAATACAAATGCAATTGTCTGGATACAATTGACACAATTGATTTGTATGATACATCGAGTATAATTGTATTAACGAACACAATACAAATACGAATACAATGACATAATACAAACACTACACTGAAAATGATCTTTAACGACAATAACTTAATTGTCGCTAAATATGTACTTTTAGCGACAATTAGTTCACTTTGTATATGTCGACAAAGCGTTTAGCGACATTGAATCCAATGACAATTAACTAATGCCGATAAAATTTTTAGCACTCTTTGTTAATGTATATTATTATCGCTAAATGGTGTTTTTGTTATAGTAAAATTTTCATAATACAATTGATACAAAATACGTATATAATTGATACATAATACAAAATACAGTTGATATGACATACAAATATGTTTGGTACATAATACAAAATACAATTGGCATAATTATGTGTAACATTTTTTGGGCTGCAATTGTTGGGCTGGAGATAGAGAGGAGCGAGGGAAAGAGAGAGGACGAGAGAGAGGGCATTGGGAAGAGAGAGAAATTTGTGATAAAACCCTACATATAACTATAAATTGTAATATTTTAAACCATAATGATTTATCATAAATATATACCTTACATGTTTGTCTTGTCGTGTAATTTTCTGATTTATTATGACGTCATCCATGCTTTTGTCCCATTATTTGTAGCATCTCCTCTAGTTGTCCAAAAAGCAAAATTAAATTATTTTGTGATAAGGACCCCATTTCACACAAATAAGGACGGCGCCAAAGAATATTCTTATAGTATTTAGGTATAAACCAATTACATGATTGAAATAACGGGCGGAGCCACATTATATAATTAAAATTATTTTTAAATTTCTTAGTAAAAATTGTGACTCCGCTATTGATTTAAATAATTAACAAAACATTTGTTTGTATAGTGGCAGCATATACGTTTATACCATGTGCAAGATAGAAATAAATTAATCTCATTTGGATGTACATGTTTTTGTAAGTTACGTATGGATTTATATTAAATTGATGAGAAGAATTAAAGAGTTGTTGTCAAAATCTTTTTGACCACTTCAAATCTCAAATTCTCATGCCAATTATTGCACTTTGAAAGAAAAAAAAACATAGAATATAATTTAGGAAAAATTACGCAGTATCGCAATTATTTAGCCTATATTAAGTACTATAGCTATATTTTAAGAAAATCGTAATTTGTGGCTACAGTTTTTCCAATTTTTGCTATATTCGCCTAATTTGTATATTTCGCCTGATTTATATAAATTCAGAATTTGTATAAAGTCGATTTTTGATTGTATAAATCGAGAATTTTGTATATGCTTACCATAGTTATTTGTATACAATTTATGAAAAATTCATAATAAATTACCTTGTTTGTATATTGACAAACGAAATATACAAACGTAGTTCTGAAAAATCCTAAATGTATAAATACAAAATTTGTATATATTTACTCTATTTGTATATTCGCAAGCGAAATATACAAACCGTATCCCCCCATAGAAAACAGAACTATAGCTATAGAGCGTAATTATCGAAAATATTTATAGAGCCTTATTATGTCTATTATGTTTGCTATTTCTAAAATTTTCTCAATAATTAATCGAAAAAAATATAAATTCGCTGTTTAAAAAGTAAACGGAAAAACTTCCCTATATATACTTGATCAGAGCTTATCAAATACTTAGTAATTAGAATTGACAAATATAAGGTTTTACCAACAGATAATTAAACAACTAAATTAATAGTCAAAATCATTAATAAACAAATGAGTAAATTTCCTGATGTAGAATTTTAGGTTCCTAAACAACTACTCCGTCCGTCCAACAATATTTATTCATTATATTAAAAATAGATGTCTAATAATAATTGTTCACTATACTAAAAGTAGATGTCAAACAATACTTGTTCATTTTATGAAATCCATTGATAATTTTACACTTAGTTCATAATTTACCCTTATCATTAATTATAGTCATTTCCCAATTACATTTTTCAAAACATTGTATTTATTATATTTAAAGGATGATATAGTAAAATTACTCTTATATTTATAGTTTCTTAAGGGGTGTGCCAAGTCAATAGTGGATAACTATTGTTGAACAGAGGGAAGGGAATACATGTTATTTCTGTTAATTAGTAGTAGTAGAAATGCTACCACCTCAAAATAAGGGAAAAACATATCAATATGTACAGTTCAGCCAAATTTATTCATTAATATGATCGAAATATACAAAATCTATATAAATAATGTTTATTATATATATAGTATACGTATATTATAACTAAATCATCCAAATTATATTTCATTGACAAGTAGGTAGTCAATTATAAAGTGACAGCCTATCCCACATGATTACATTTTATTCAATTCCAGCATGTCCCAACTTGGGCTGCCAGTAGATCCCTAATAAAAAGGGGAAATAAATTATGGGCAAAAAGCATATATATATAGGATCTTAAATGCATTATTTATGTGATATTCTAATAAACTAACCAACGATTATATATGTTCCCTCACTACGTAACATATTTTTTAAAAGTACCGCAACACATCAGAATTAAGAGTTTAGAGGTTCTAAATTTTTAGAACGAGAGAAATTTTTGTTGACAGTGGTGTTCCAACCCACAACAAATGTGTGAAAAACATTTCCACCGCCCTTCCTTACTACTGAACTGTCAATCAATTTTGTTACTGGTTCACAAGTTAGTATACATGTATATATTTATTTAGTTTTCTAATACAAATACAGGCTCTACGGAAAAGCTAGTGGGTTCATCCGAACCAATAAACCCCCACCTAGCTCCGCCTCTGAGCACATTACCATCACCCATATAGGCTTAAATAGCTTAACAACTTGTTTGGATGGTTGTTATTGCCGACGTTACATAATAGTATCGTATTATATTATATTGTATTTATTTGATAAATATGATATTTAGATAGATTGTATTATTTTTTATTGTTACATAATATCACATTAATAATTTGATGGATAAATCAACAAGAAAAGTAGAGTACAATAGAGAGGATGGAGTTGTAATAGATTGATTGATTCCGAAAGACACTTGGTTCAAGTAACGCATATCAAAATAGTTTGTAAAAGGAAATTCAAAAGTAAAGAAGTCATAACAAATGATACATAAATCATTACATAACATTCATGTAAAAAGAAACGATAACAAAAAAGAAATAATGTGATCACCAAAGCACGGAAAAATAACAAAAATGAATAACTAAAAGAACAAAATAGGCATTACCTAAAATTCAAGAGAAAGAATGTTTTTAGTCTAAAGTTAAAGGTCGAATTCAATTTTAAACTTTAAAAAATTGAAAAATATGAAGAAAAAACAACTAAAGCTCACTCATTTAAGTTTTGGAATATACTTTAGGATATTTTTTAGGAAAATTAGCAATCAAGTCACAATACCTAACATAATTAGTCAAAACAATAACACTTTAAAATATTTATTTATAATGTCAGAATGACAATATTTTAGAAAATAATTTGTATTCAGATTTTATTATTTATATTTCCTTTTATTTATCAAAACAGTCCTACATTGGACCAAATTCTAAACCAATAACCGTTTAAAAAGAAAAAAACAATTACACCACTATCCATTACCCTTCTTTCCCCATCTTTCATGTTTTCTTTCCCCACCTTTCACGTTTTCCAGTTTCTCTTTCTTCAAGGTTCTCACAAATTGTTCAACAAAATCTCTATATTAATTCAAGAAATTTCTCGATTGTTAAACAAAATCTCTATATTAATTCAAGAAATTTGTTCGATTGGTAAAGGTAATTTCGATTATTTACTGAGATTTATTTTGATTTTCTTTTTAAAATCACCGATTATGGTGTATATTCCGGATTGTATATATTATGGATTTTCAGTCAATTTTTTCGATTTTTATGTGATTTTGTTTAGATATTCATCAAATATTTATGTATTTTAGAATTTTAATATTTTAAACAATTTTTTTTTATTTTTTTTGTGATTTTGTTTTAATATTTCAGATTTAGTAGAATCTACAAATTCTTTTATATGTTTATTTTGTTTGATTTTTAATACATTTATATTTGATAATATCGAAATTTGCTTTTAGGGTTTTAGATTTTGGGGAAAGCATCTGATTGTCTATAATGTCTGAATCAATCAGAATTACTAGAGGTATACCAAATAATATTTAAAATTTTGGGGAATTTCCCTCATTTGATTTGTGATTTACCCAAGGGTTGCTCGAAAATGTAGGCTCTGCTGCTAGAATGGCGCAAGAGAGCTCTTCCAACAAAAGGAGAGTTATGAGTTCTGAAAATCCCGATGAACAAGTTAAAGTTCAAAGTGATGAAGTATTACTTTATGGCGTTGAAGAGGTATTAAATTATTTTGAAAATATTTTTGAAAATATTTTTGAATTTTATGTCCATGGTTAATTTTGTGTTTGCATTTTTATTTTTTATTGTATAATATGAATGTACATAAACAAGATCTGTATTTTTTCTCTTTTTCTATCTAACACACAATTGTATTCATAATGTGTATCACTAACATAGATTTCTATATATTTTTTAGAAAATGTGATTATTTTTTCCTATTTTTTATTATTATAGTCACCCCAAGAGTTCTCTTTTTCAAATATGATTTTTGTAAATTTTGCAAATACGAAATTTGTAAATTAGATACATTATGTATGTGTGTTTGTGTGACAAATATTGTATTCTACTAGCTCATGTATTTGTCCCTAACTAGTTGTATACATATATTACTTAGTTGTATAAAATATTGTATTCTTTCAGCACCTTTATGTATCCCAATTTATTAGTATTCTAGTATGAGTTCAGTATGTATTATATTTTTTCATATTAATTTGTTATCTAATTCATATTCATAAATCAGAATGAACTTGTATATAGGTAATTATGTATCAAGTTTTCAGAATGTATTTCATTTTTTCGTATATGTAGTTTCTCTTATTCTATTTTATTCTCTAGAAATAGATTTATATATCAGTAATTATACAAATATGTATTCATTTACTTGAACATGTGCAGGCAAATGATTTTTATGTCAAAAATCATCCTACAAAAGCTCCACATTTCCAATGTGTCTTTAACAATGACATAAAAGCTGACTTGATTGAAAATTTACATGAGCATGTATATAATGTTTTTCGTGAAAGCACTTGTTTTGGTCACTACATGAAAATGCATATAATATTTTTTTGTGAGAGCACATGTTTTGGTCACTACATGCATGTATATAATGTTTTTTTGTGAGAACACTTATTTTTTAGGCAGCATGATCAAGACCATTACAAGAAGAATCGAGCTGACATCCTTGTGGCCATGAATCTTGGCGTTGTCCTAATAAATAATAAGAACTGGTTCTACAATCTATCTTTCAAAGGACAGTTATTGAACAATTCGGTAATAATTATATATCTTTATCTTTATTAACAATGTTGATTAGTAGTTACATTATTTATATCTTTATTTTTAAATTTCTCAGCATATCGATGTGATTTTCTATTATCTCCGTAAGAAAGCTAAGTATGAAGTTGGAAGCAGTTACAAATACACAACTGTAGATTGTGTATTTAGTACAAAGATTTCTTCTATTTGGAAAAAATACTTGGATTTAGACAGTGATGTTGGTTGTGTTGATGAAGAACATGTCATTGGTGAATATATTAGAGGGTCCAAAATGCATGTTGCTATCCCTTGGCATATGGTTGATCATGTTTTTGTCCCTGTTCATGTTAAGGATGAATTCCATTGGGTATTGGCCATGATTTCACTGAATGATAAACGTATCAACGTTTATGACTCATATAGAGCAGCAGGCCATGATGCATCTATCAAGACGGAGATAGTTAAGCTGTCTTAGCTGATCCCTTTAAAATTAACAGTGAATGATTATTACAAGAATAAATGAATTGATTCTTCGCCGACTCAAGAAGAGAATGACTTCTTTGATATAGTCTTCATTGATAATATTCCTCAACAGACACATGGGACATTGTAAGTTTGTGTATTATTTTGAATTTACTATTATCAAATTAACATTCAATTTACTATTGTTTACTCTTATTGTGTTGTATTGTAGGGATTGCGGTATTTATATTCTCGCTTTTGCCGAATACCTATCATACGGACAAGGAATTCCAGCAGGTAATTTGGATGCATTATTTCTACGGTCAAGATACGCTACACTTCTTTGGAATTATGGCCAACAAAAGAATGATGCCGGAGCTATAAGTGACAATGAAGCACCTCCGCGATATAGCAGGATTAATGTAGCTTTTGAGGATAGTGATACAATTCAAATAGATTAGTCATTGTCTATTTTTTGTATTGTCAATCTTTTTAGTTAATAGACATTAGTTTTTGTATCATTTTATTTTGCTAAGGAACCCTTCTAAAGTTATGAACTTCTGATTTTATTACTGTAAAAAGTCTTAAATTTTTTTTTTTATAATTTTAATGTTTTGAAGTTTTGTGGTTTATCTTTAGATACATTTTTGTAATTAAACTGCTAACTCAAAATATAAATTATAAATTACCAAATTACAGTATATTCATGTGTATATTATACATGTCTTAATCATAACTGTATTAGTAAGACATATTTTGTATTTTATTTTGATTAAAGCAATACAATTGTGATATTGAAATACAACCTAATTTTAGAAATTCAAACTGATCCAGTAAAATATTCTCTACAATTTTAAAGTGAAATACCCTCTGCAGTTTTAATCATAACTGTATTAGTAAGACATATTTTTCTATTTTATTTTGTTAAAGCAATATAAGTTTGATGAAAACATAATATATAAAATTGTGATGAATACATTATAAGAAGGGAAATACAAACTTAATGATATTCATTTTGCATTTGGAATACAACATGATATTGAAATACATCCTGATATTTGGAATACAAACTGATCCAGAAAATAGTAACTACAATTTTAAAGTGAAATAATAATAATATAACAAGACTGGATATTGAAATATAAATACAATTTAGTTTGAATACAACTTATTCTATGTTTTATGTTTTCACCAAAAATGTATTTTCAATATCATTTTATTTTAATACTAATTTGTATTTATATTTTTTATTATACATACTTCACAACTGTCTTTTTTTTTTGTACTTGAACTAGAATGCCAAAAGAGTTGTATTCATCATAATTCTATAACAATTTTTTTTTTGTATTTTAAGTTATACATATCTTTAGGTATATAGATTGTATTTCATTTTTTATATAATTAAAATTTGTGACTCATATAATTTTTCAATTATACTTTAAAGTAATTACACGTTAAATACATAAAAATAAACTAAATTCATAACATGAATATGAATACATTTCGGTTGAACACATATTCAAAAAATTCCAAACAAGTAAATATCTAAAACAGAGGGCATTAGAAATTGGGAAACAATTTCACTCCAATAAGATATAAAATACAAGCATCATTAACTAAACAATACGCGGTCCATTCCTATATGAACGCCTATTGTGCCCCTTATACCCACAAATACTGCAAGAATTCTTGCTCTTCTTCCCATATAGCTCGTTGTACGCTTTGTCACGATACTTCTTTGATGGCCTTCCAGGTAGCGTTTTGTACTTTGGAGGCCGCACTATGTCATCCTTAATATACCCAGGTACATTCCACTCGATTTGATCAGGTAAGGGAGTAATTGAAATGTTGTATGTATCCAACAAGTTACTTGGCTTGTACATGTCAGAACAATATGGTCCAGGATCAAAATGTTTCTTCTTTAAAACAGCCCAAGCATGCGGACATGGTTTTTCATCCATTTGAAACCTCTTGCAAGTACAAGTTTTATTTTCCAGACATACAATGTATGTTCTACCTTCGTGATGAACACTATACACATAATTATTTGATGGTACAATCTATAACCAAAATAAATAAATCAGTCATGTTATATAATGCTAATAAACATATAAAATACAAAAAAAAATAATATAAAAACATACTTTCATACGTACTGATTGTTCTTCATTAGCAACAAGCATCTCTTGAGGTTTACCACAAAGTGTGGTGAAAGTATGTGAAGCAGATGTATGATTTTTGAAATTCCATCTTGCAAACATCTGTCTAACTTCCTCAAGAAAATCGTATACCGGTAATTCCCTTGCTTCCACCAGACACGCATTTATGCACTCAGCTATGTTTGATGTCATAACAAATCCTCGATCAACTGTTGCATATACCCTAGCCCATTTTTCATAACCTGCCGATTCCAAGTAATTCTTTACACGAACATCAACTTGTTCAACCTTTTCCATCAGTTCATCAAATTCAGACTGTTTGTATGTCTTTGCCATCGCATAAAACACTTCTGAAAGACTATTGTGTGACTTTTTAAACAGTATTTTCACATTTTTCCACAGATGCCAAGTGCAGGCATAATGAGGGACTCCATCAAATACCCTCGACACTGCCTTTATAATACTCTCGTTTCGATCGGATACAACACACATGTTATCTTTAACTCCATGAGCGACTCTAAACTGTTCAAAAAATCAAGTCCAGGATGCATCATTTTTCGAATCAATAATTCCATATGCTTGCGGCAATATATTTCCTGTACACAAAACATTAATAAATTTATTACTTCGTAAAGAAATAGAATTTTAAGAATCGAATCAAATTGCATCTATTATAAATCAAATACTTGCTCCATCTACAGTACTCACAGAAACAAATGTACCATTATACGTCCCCCTGAGATGGCTGCCATCAACTACGACAATTGGTCTACAACTTTCAAAACCTTTTATGAACGGGAAGAGAGAAATAAAAAGATACAAAAATTGATTTTCATCGGTTTTCTTCATCCTTATATGTGATCCAGGGTAGGTAGTGTCCAATATGTATAAGTAGCTCGGCAATTTACTATAAGATCCAGATGGTGTCCCCCTTAAGGAAATTACAGCCTTTTCCTTAGCCTTCCATGCCACTGCGTAGGATACATCTACTCCAAGAGCTAGGCTAACATCTTGTTGTATATCCTTTGGCGTTAACATCCTTTTATGATCAACTAATTTGGGTTTGATCACCCCTCCAATAAGATTGCTTGTTGCTTGTCGCTGATCATACACCTTATCTTTCAATGGACATGTGTGCTCATCTACGAATTTTCTAATTCTAAACATTTCGTATTTATTGATACTTGACAACTTCAACATTCATCCACACTTCTCAGACACACAAACAAGTGTATAATTGTTTGAATAATTAAGAATCAGAATTCATATAATAACTATTAAATGTTGCTATTAAGTAATAAACAAATTGAGAAAACAATTATAAAAGAAACCCACAAAATACACATACCATGCTTGACTTGATCTGTCCGTTTTCCATTGGAATCTATGGTCAATTGCGTAGTGCGTCATCACAGCTTTTAAAGTCCCATTGTTCTTATAAACTTGATCTTCCAATACTACCTTATGTTTGATGTTTGTAATAATATCGCAATTCATATCATCGCTAATGTTCGGCACACTAAGCACTAATGCTTGTGTATCAACTATATCTCCTCCATCTATTCCACACATTCTAACTCCATCTTCCAATAGATTTCTATCAGTCAATTCACAATCATTCACAAATACGGATACACATAGAGGATACTTTGCCAATTTCTTGTTATCTTTCTTCTAAGACACATACACCCTCACACCCATCTCGTTGTGTATTTCCAAAGGTGAATTACTATCCTTATACTTAAGTTTCACACTGTTGAATCTCAAATCAACACCAATTTGCTTAGCAACTTCATCTAATGAATCTCTAAATGTCGCATATTCTTTCATCACAATTGCTTCTATAGTGTAATCAACGTAGTAATTATCTTCGTTCCACCTCCCAGAATGCATGATTAAAAAACTAATGCTTCCCATGACTACATTAACAAATATATATTTGATATTCATAAATCAGGCACAATTTGTAAGTCTAACTTTTTTTCCAGAATGCATTACTCTAAAACAGAAAATTGTATTCAATAATCAATTGCATCCCAAAGTAGTCACTAATTACATAAATGTAAAGTGCGCTCAAACATCACTCGCTACAAAACAAAAAAATTAAAACACGCATTCAATGCATACTGAAATCTAAATACATACAAAGATTTCATCTTTTAGCTAAACTACAACAAATTGAATCCAATATTTAATTATATCCAGAACTCACTACAAGGCAACAAAAATTGGTATACAATTCTTAATTACTTTATGATTTTTACTCCCTAGTTGTACGCTATCCAGTATATCACAGAATTGTTATGACTGTATCCCTATATTGTTACTATTTACATTAACTTAATGGGATACAAAATATTGTATGCATTAAAAAAGAAACAGCTACGAAACTAAAAAAACAAACACTTTCATTTGTTCTACATCATAGTTTGAATACAAAACATCCAAAAAAACTAAAAATCTCAAACCATACAAAGATTTCACTGTTTCATCCGGAAAAAAAACAACCCAATCTTCTAGTCGAGATATACGAATATCTCATATTGTTACTATTTACATTAACTTAATGGGATACAAAATATTGTATGCATTAACAAAAAAAAACAGCTACGAAACTAAAAAAAATCAAGCACTTTCATTCGTTCTACATCATAGTTTGGATACAAAACATCCAAAAAAGCTAAAAATATCAAACCATACAAAAATTTCACTGATTTCATCAGGAAAAAAAACAACCCACTATCATAGTCAAGATATACGAATATCTCATCCAAATAAATAAAATAATCAGCAAAAAAAAATACCTGATTATTTTTTTATTTTTCAACGATAAATATCGAAATTTCTTGAATTCAATGGAACTGACAAAATTCTAGTCGTGAATTTTGAAAACCTCCATTTCAAAAATATGCCGAATTCAACTTGAAGAAGCTTTGAAAATTATTAATTGAATGATTCGGAAGGCAAAATATTTTTTACAAAAAAAACTTTTGAAATTCTTAAGAACAAAGCCAAAAAACGCTCGAAAGAAAAATGGCAACATATGCTCTTTCAAAATGTAACTGATTTATGTTTAATTTTTTTTAACCTTTTTTGAAATATTTTATTCTTTCAAATTAATCAAAATAAAATAAATACATAATTCATCCCTTAACAAACTAAAATATTGACATTTTAAATAAATAGTGAAACTACTGCTAAGGAGTCCCACTAAAAGCTAAAATATTACTCTTTTGAAAAAAATTCCATATTTTTTTGGTTAAAAACTTGTTTCTAATAGTCGCATAAACACTCATTATAACTGGGCCCAAAAAAAAAACAAGAAGAATGAACAAACAATATTCAAACATGAAAAAGACAAGGCCATACTTAAACATTCAAATGCAAATTACCTGTATTTGCACATGGTCTAAGTTGATCCTGTCACCATTGTCCAGCAAAAAGACAACTTTCAAGAACCCAACTTCCATTTATAGAAAAAAGAAAGGTAAAATGATTCAATTTTGGGATTTTCAAGAATGTAAATCTTGATTCTACAGAGAAAGTTTTGTTCTTTGGCAAGTTCAAGTCAACCCCATTTATTGAATTGTTGTTTTGAACCTCAATTTGTATGTGGAATTTGACAAATCAAGATTTTTGATTTTTCAGAAGGTAAAGACTCAATTTTGGATTTTCAAGAATCTAATTAGTAGCCAAGGCATGAAGTAGTTGTAAATCTTGATTCTTAAAGAGAAAGTTTTGGTCTTTGGTAAGGTTTGGACAACCCCATTAGCTGAATTGATTTGCTGAGGTCAATTTTTGATGTCTTGATTGTTGTTGTTCGATTTCTGTTACTATCTGTTGTTGCTTGTACTTCTGTTACTTCTTTTTTCGACTGTTGAGCCGAGGGTCTGAGGAGCATAGTGTAGCAGTATTTGGTAATTTCAAGATAACCCCATTAGCTGAATGGATTTGCTGAGGTCAATTTTTGATGTCTTGATTGTTTTTGTTTGATTTCTATTACTATCTGTTGTTGTTGTTGTCGCTTGTACTTCTGTTACTTCTTTTTCTCGACTGTTGAGCCAAGGGTCTGAGGAGCATATAGAGTGTAAGCAGAATTTTGGTAATTTCAAGATAACCCCATTAGATGAATTGATTTGCTGAGGTCAATTTTGATGTTGCTTGTACTTTCGTTACATCTTTTTCTGGACGGTTGAGCAAAGGTCTATTAGAAACAGGCTCTCTACCTCTGTGGTAGGGATAAATTCTGCTACACTCTATGCTCCTAAGACTTTGTGGAACTATACTGAGTATGTTATTATGATTTACTGATTTTTCAGAAGATGGTTTTCAGAAGAATTCTTGTTTTGATGATGGGCTGTCTAGGATGTGCTGATCAGACAACAGAACAAAATGCTAATAATAATATGGAATCCAAGTCATCAGTTGTAGATGAATCTGCTATTACTACTCTTAGAGTCAGACTTAGTGATGGGAGGTACCTGGCTTACAGAGAAAGAGGAGTACCCAAGAACAAGTCCAAATACAGCATCATTCTTGTTCATGGATTTGGCAGCTCCAAAGAAATGAGCTTTATGGCTTCTGATGTAAACACAAATAACTCTCTCTATATATATCTCTTTGAATCTTTTTTTTGTTTTGAATTGTGGTATTCGGGTCAGCTTTCGCACACCTCGATTGATTCCATGGGATACTAGTCATCTCCTACCAGTAGCAAGTACTAGGTAACTCTGTCTACCAAGATTAGGACAGATTGAAAGAATCACCTAGTGTTTTTGTCTCCGTTGGGAATTGAAGCTGAGACCAACCCCATGACTCTCAACTACTTTATTGACCACTAGGCCACACCCTTGGAAGCCTATCTCTTTGAAATTTGAAATCACTATTTTCTGAAAAGGTTAGTTAAGTATCAAACTGATTTAGAGTTGACAATTGGGTGAATAATACGAAAAAAATAAGTTCAGTGGGGTGATACGACACTGACATTGTTTAAGTGTGTAATTGATAGTTTTACCCTAGTTTGAGTGTGTTTGTATGCCGTATCCCAAGAAATTATTCAAAATGTTGGTTGATGCAAGGGATGTCACCACCCCAGTAATGCAATGATCCCATGAGTAATCTGAAGTTTAGCATTCTTGGACGAGAGTAGTAATAGGATGGGTAAGATGCTAAGAAGTCCTCGTGTTGCATCCCTTGCTGACCTCAATTAGTTTGAGATTGAACTATAGTTAATCGATTCCCTCCCCCCACAATACAATGTTGACCGGCTTGATTATTGCTTTAAGTCAATTTGCTTTCATTGAAAGCCCAAACAAATAATCCAAACGAGAAATCATATCTTCAAAGTTCATCATTTCAATAAACTCATTGAAGCCACGTGGCCGACCCCCTAAATTTTTCTTATGGATCCGCAATCACATTAAAGTTTCTGGTGTTGTTTAGCATTTGTAAAATTTCTAGCAGGAAGCCAGGACGTCATTTTTCTTTCTATTTTCTCTTGAAGAAATGACATTATTGAATTTGCATAATACTGTTGAGAATGTTGTAATAGTACTTTAGTTCTCAGGAACTCCTAGATGGAATGGGGATATACCTTCTGATATACGACAGAGCTGGATACGGAGAGACTGATCCAAATCCAAAACGATCCGTTAAAAGTGAAGCATCTGATATCGAAGAGTTAGCTGATCAATTGCAATTAGGATCTAAGTATTATGTTATTGGCGTGTCGTTGGGATGTTACCCTGCTTGGAGCTGCATCAAACGCATTCCTCAAAAGTATAACGAAACTCACTTCAAATTATTTTTTTAGATTTCTAGCTTTTGTTGTCAATTGTTTAGGATTGACAAATATGCTGCTGCAGGCTTGCAGGAGTGGCATTAATAGTCCCGTTTATCAATTACAAATGGCGCTCGCTACCTGATGATCTCACGAAGGATGATTACAGGAAACAACTCTGCCGGCTTATGCTTTTGCTCACATGCTATACTCCAGGGCTATTGCATTGGTGGTTCACTCAAAAAATGTTCCCATCAGCTACTGTTCTTGAAGGAAATCCTAAATTTTTTTGTGACAAAGACTTGGCCGTCTTGAAGAATACAGACGGATATCAATTGTTCACTCAGGTAAACTTCGTAAGCTATGCCCAAACAAAGGAAAGAAAAATAACGGAAACCAACTTTCTTAGTGCAAATTTGGTCGGTTATACTTGTTCAAGTTGACTCGTAGTGATACAATCAGTTAAGCCTTCCTTGGCCAGTCCCGTGAGCTTTACCAATTTTGATTTCATACTAATGTGTAGTAGTATATGAACTATTCCGATTTCTGGTTTGTGACACGTTTTACTTCTATTGACAGGACGGGATAAGGAAACGAAGGGTATTCGACTCCCTTCGTCGTGACTTTATTGTGGCATTTAGCAAGTGGGATTTTGATCCACTGGAGCTAAGTAACCCGTATCCACAAAACGAAAGCTCTGTTCACATATGGCAAGGTTACGAGGACAAGGTTGTGCCGGTTCAATTACAAAGACACGTCTCGAAAATGCTCCCTTGGATTCGGTATCATGAAGTTCCTGATGGTGGACACTTGCTTGTGTATGATGCTGTTGTGTGTGAAGCTGTCTTGAAATCACTTTTGCTTGGTGAAGATCCTCCATTGTACAGGTTTAAATTAGCTGTTTGAGTCTAAGTTGCGCGGACTCTTCACTTTCGTTGCTGCATTCGTGTCGGATTCTCCAAAAATACACTACTTTTGGAGAATCCGACTCGCACCCATTTACATTTTTGAAGAGTCCAAGCAACATAGGTTTGAGTATTAGTTCATTTATTGTACCCAAAGATGACCCCTGTAAGTTACTCCATCCATATTAATTTGTTTGTGTTTTCCTTTTTAGTTTGTTTAAAACATAGTGTTTCTTTCTTGGCAACTCGATAATTTCAATTTTTCACATGGCATGTTTAAGACGACAAGATTAAAGGGTATATTGATACATTTTCAACTAGGGTTGAGCATGGTATGGTAGATACCGAATAACATACCGAAACCAAAAATTTTAACAACGCAGTTTGGATATTATGGTATTTGGTATGCATGTTTCACAAAGTTTGATATTCAATACGGTATTTGGTATTTATAAAAAGAATACCGAAATACCAAATACCATATCGAAGTATATAGTTACATATAAAATTCATATATATGTAGCTATATAATACTAGCAAATATATAAAATAGTAACTTAATTATTTAGATGTTGAAATTTGGACTACTCTATCTTGATTTAAATGTTCTTTTTGGGTGATTGATTAATTAAGAGAATTGTTTGTACTTTGAATATTTTTACATGTAGAAAGTATTAGTATGATATAATTGAGACGTTTCTTAGAAAGCCAAAGTCATATTTTTTTATTATACGAATATATATAAGTTGAAGGTAACCAAACTATGGTAACCGATTTACCGTACTTCAAAATACCGGAACTGAACTTTTCAACATCGTACCATGCTCATCCCTACATCCAATATATCTTTAATTTAAAATCATAAAATTCAAAAGTTTTTTTGATATTTTAAAATTTTGTGTCAAGTCAAAATCAGTCAAACAAATTAAAACGGAGGAGGAAGTACTAATGGATATGCAAGTTATTCACAGAATAGGAAATGCATATGCTCTTTGAATATGAATATTCCTACTTGTTTCTCAACTATGCAAGATATGCTTGCATGTCACTATCAACAATGACAAAACATAAAAGCTACTTTTTTTTTTATATGAATGATTTTGTGGGCTATAACCTATTTATCAAATAGAAAAAATTAAAATTAATTTTCCTAATAAAGGACTCAATGTAAATAATTTCATGTTATATATAAAGTCATGACAACACTTTTTGTAGTACTAAAAGTTTTGGTGATTAATTAGGAAATTTGTGGAAATACAAGTCTTTGTTCATCCATCAGAAACTTTTGATAGATTGAACTAAAGTTTTGGATTTTGATAGTCAGCCAAAACTCAGCGATTAACTTTGCTAAACTTATTAAAATGTGTTAAAATTTAAATAGTGGCATAAAAATATCCTATTTTTGCAAATCACCCTTTCTGGATTAGTCTAACTTTAGGCCCAAGCATTGTTATATACAGATTTTACATTTGAGCCCAATTTATGTAAGAAAAATTAATTTGTTATACACATATAATAATGACCATCTAAAAAAAATTCACCCACTTAATCCTAACTGCTTGTCATAAAATGTCATTTGCACAACACCAACCCCTTACATATCCTTATTTAAAGTGGAATAACTCGGTTTTGTAAATATTTCCATGAGCTTGAAAAATCAATAAAAGTTTAATAATCAACAGAGTTAGGTATACATTTTAAAAATTAAATTTTGAGTCTAACTTAACCGTAAAAACTACGTTAAAAAGTAAGAATTATTCAAACTATATCACACAGACACTCATCTCTTAAAAAAGCGATGTTGTACACTTCACACACACCCCGCCCGCCACCCATGCAAAGGAACATGAGGAACAATAAATAAAAATTGGGATAAGTCATGCTATATTACCAAGGGCGGACCTACCCTTATCTAAGGGTGTCAAGCGACACTCCTTAGTCGAAAAATTATACTGTATATAGAGGTCAAATTTTGATTTAATCTCTCTCTCTCTCTATATATATATATATATATACACACACAAATATTGACACTTCTTGACACAAGTTAAAGATTTAGTATAGTGATTAGGGCGATGTGAAAATTTCTTGAGGTTCTATGTTCTGTTCTAACCCTACTTGCCTTGTAATTATATTTTTTACGACACTCCTTAATAACAATCCTGAGTCTGTTACATAAAAAATTATATTGTATATCTAAAATATATTACTTTTTTATTTTTTATGTATTATATATATATCCTTGAGTAAAAGATAAAAAGCTGACTTAGTGGTTTAAAAATTCAAAATTTACTTTGACGTTCCAAATTTTAATCCTACACGGCTACACATTATATATTTTTATTTTTTAAATCTCAAAATAATTTTTTTAATTCTGCCACGAATCACGACCTGACTATATGAGTGAACATCCACGTGAATACACATGAGTACAAAATATACGATGGTAATACAAATTACTCCCTCACAAAAGGATGAACGATACTTGCGGAAATTCATCAATGAATAATATTTGAAAGCTGATAAAATTTATGAAACTTCAAATTCAAACATTTTCATTTCATAACATAAAGTATTTCAATAATTGGGGATTACTTCGATTTAGAAATCAAATGTATATAAATATTTTCATTTTATAAAAGAAAAAAATTATTTTTATACATTTGTTGCTTTGCTATCATCGTTAATATTCCACATACACAATCCTTTACAAAATGTTACTCTTCTACGTACAATTTAAATCTTGCGATCGCAAACATCATATATCATATCATAAAGTTTAGTTCAAACTTTTTTGAAGTACATTCAAATTCTTTGGATCTCAATTCAAAATTTATCTAAAAATCACAAATAACCATCACAATTTTTTTCATACCGATAAATAAATAACTTATATTTCAACAATATAAGTCAACTAAGACACTCTAGGAGACGAGATCCATTGATCCAATCTAGCCATAATTATTATACACTAAAAATATAAATAATAAAATGGAAGCTACGCAGAAATCTTGCCAATCCGTTAAGGAAGCTACAAGGTTCACTCTCTTAGAATTTGACCTATAATATTTAATATTACTCTAATATCTATGCACTATATATGTAATATATACATAATAAAATTATTTATAGGGTAATTTTAAATAAATTTATGATATGCATTGGTAACTTTATAAATTATTCTCCGTCTCTTAATATATGTAACACTCTTTTATTTATAGGTTGTCTCAAAAAATATATATTTCTATAGTTGGTACTTCCTCCGTCTAATTTTACCTCTCCAGTGTTGACTTGGTATCTGTCGTCACCATAGATTAGTGAAAACTTAAAACGTAAAAATAATTTTTTATTTTAAGCTGAATCCCCCCCCCCCCCTCCTTTTTTTATTTGCTTTGTTCGTTCACTTCATAATAAATCAAACACAGATATTAAAGCGAAATATTATGCGGTTTGATTTTAAATTTTTTGGAACATTTATTCATAAAAACAATAACATTAATATTACATAGTTCAATTTTAAATTTTTCAGTGCATCCATTCATCAATTATTATTTTTTTACTTATGTGATACTTGAACACCCTTCGTAAAATTTCTCGCTCAGCTACTGTTAAGTGAACAAGTAAAAAAATAGAGTGAAAAAGTAGCAATTTAACTTTAAACAACTTACTTTAGAACCAGAAGTTTTAAAAAAATTCTTTCATTTTATTTTTGATAGCAAGGAAAATCACAGACGCTATCCTTTATGTATGTATAGAGTAAAACTCCATTACAATATAATAACTCGCAAACCGCTCACCAAATTTCTTTCTTTCTTCGTTAAACTACCTACACAAATAGAATAAACAATCTTTATATATAACTTATATCCAATATTTTCCATTTAATAAAACCTCAATACTTGCTACAAATTTCTGCATCATTCTTTGACCAATAAACAAAAGTTTATAAAATTGCCCACCACTTCTTGAGATCTATGCATGCATTAATTGATTCTTTCAGTAAAACCTTAGCCTCTCATTATATATATACCACTAGTACATATATCATAAACTTAAATCTTAAACCTTTAGAAGAAGAAGAAGAAGAAAGTTCAATTAGAAGAGATGACAAATATTAGGGGATTGAGTTTAACCATTTTGTTGGTTAGTGTTGTTTTAGCTTCTACCCTCCTACATGGAGCTTTTGGAAGTATTGACCCCTTTCAGGTAAGCATCGCATGGATTCAGGATTTAAGTTTTATATAATTTAAATTATAAGTGTATTTATTTTTAATTTTTTAATTTGTTTGTCTTAATTTAAATTGTAATGAAAGTTTAGGAAAATTAATCTTTTTTAAAAACCTTTTGTGATATTAAATTTGCAATGTGTGAACTGTATTAAAAATTTCTTTGAATCTTATAATCTTAAATATGTCAAGTAGGATGGAAGGGGCTATAAGGAATTACTCCTGCTAAATACTCCCTCCATTCCTAAATAAGTGGTGTTTTAGCTTTTGCATTTTGTTTTAAAATAAAGTGATGTTTATATCATCAAAAAGACATTAATAATGTTCTTTCAGTTTTACCTAATTTAAATATATAAAGTTTTACATAATCAAGAAACTGCTCAAAAACTATATTTTTTCAAGGTATTTATAAAGAGTAAATTAATAAAAATATTTTTTTATTTTCCAGGAATAAGTAGATTTTCATGGGAATACACAAGCTAAAAACACCATTTATTTAGAAACAGAGAAAGTGTAAAAAGTAACAATATTTTTTAAAAATAGATTGAAAAATAATATTCATTATAATTTTCATGAATTTTACATATATTTCACGTTAGAAATAGTAAATTTAGATGAATCTGATATTAATACTCCGCATCCGCCTCTTATTGTAGGCAGCTTTAGTTCACTGCAATGCTGGCCCTTTTGAAAAACAAAATTGCTGCAAAGCAGTAAGTGCTGCTGTACACAATGAGAAATTCTGCTGGTCTTCTTTGTTTGGACAGATTTTCGTTGCTGATCTTATTAAGTGTCGTATTATTCCAAAGTGCTAAAGTAAGTTAATTATATTACACCATATATACTATATTGTTTAATTTTATGTAATGATGTTTATGAAAAGATATTTCGTACATATTAAAAGTAGTCTTAAATATGTTATGATATTTTTATTATTATAAAAAATATGTTAGGTGAAGCCAATATTCTGAATGAATTATTCATACATATTAAGTGAATTCATTTAATACTACGAAGCAAGTGTGGTGAAATAGCAAAGTGTTGAGTAAGTTACACCGTATGTATATATCGTTGTATAAAGTAAGTATATTACGTTATCACATTTTGTCATTTTTGAATTTTGATAGTTATATCGTGTGACTTACGAATTTCCTATGTTCCAAGTGATCAAGATTATCTCAAGTGATCGTCTCTTATTTTAATTTTATCATATATGCAGGTACTTGCCTAACAACGAAACAACGTCAAACGAGAGAAATCAATTATCTGGTGTTTTGACATTGATTTTTTACTATGTCTAGAGAGGGAAAAAAAAAAACAAAGAACGAAAAGTTGAGTGTTATAGTTCTCTAAAATATTACCTCAATATTGAGTACTTAGTTATTGTGTAACTTGATAATGAATAAATGTGTTACCAGTACCAATTACATGGAGTAATTTGTCTCAAATAATAGTATATTTTAACATGTTTTTTTTTTACGTCTCTCCAGCAGCTCTTACCTTTTTGCTCTCTTAATGACTCGAGCTTACAGTCTTAAGATTGGAAGTGAGGATTAATCAGAATATTTACCATCCAAGCAGTTCTCTTGATAAAGACAAGTATGATTACTAGAATATATATGTCCTCAGTTCAATAAATATTTTAATTTTTTTTAACTCAAGTCAAACTCGTTGTCAAAGGTTGATCTGAAAACCCAACTTAGGTTAAAAAGATAGAATTTTAATTCGTCGCAATTTCTTTATATTTCTACCATAAAAATCTATTCATATTCACGTATTAAACTCAAAATAAAAGCTTAGAGACATTATCTTCCTGATTCAGATTGAAATCCCTATTTTTTCCTTCCTTTTATCCTTTTTTTTTTTTTTTACTTTTTCTTTTCTCTCTCTGTGGTTTTTTCTATTTTAAAACCAATATTTCAGCTCTTTTTCTCTTGTACTCCTTTTTTTCTTCTTCTTTTGATCAATTACTAAATAACACTTCAGTAAATTGGGATTATTACATAACCCTTTAGTAAATTGGGGTTATTCGTAATGATCCTCATAGACACTTTATAATTTTGTGTTTTGTCTTAATTAATCTCTTTTCGTAGCTTAAATGTGGTATTTGTGATCTGCCGAAATGGGTGATATAGTTCTAAGGTAGTTGGGTAGGTTTTAAAAGAGTTTTTCGGCTTGAAAAGTTGATGAGTTTGATTAAAGCCAATATTTGAGTAAGAAGAGATCAAAATAAAATTTCGATAATTTCGTTAGGTTCAAAAGGTGATTTTTAATGGAAAAACTATTTAACTACACATATATTACGATCATATATATTATATTTACCTCTAGTTTAAAATAATTATATATACTATCACTTTTAATATTTATAGCATATATTTTAAAAGATATACACAAATCCCTTAAATATGGTATGAATAATTATCTTAAATTTAAATTCCTTAATTAATGATCGAGTAATAAGTCAAAATATTTTCCACTACATCTGTTTTCTCCCCCACCCCACGGTCCACTGGCCCTCTTTCTTCCTTCATCTTCTCCGTCTTTCTTCCTTCATCCTCTCAACACATGTTTGCATGTTCAAATCAACATTATACATATAGGTTTGTTTCTATTTTTTATCATTCTCATGTATCTTGGTTTTGTATCTGAGTTAAAATTCATCATATTTTGAAGTTCAATTTTAAAAAAAATTTCAAATTAGGTTTTATATTTTTTGATTTTGTTATTTCTCAAATATTTTAATGGCTGATCATTCCTTAAATCAGATGATTCTAATTAAAGATACTACACATTAAAGGCTTGAGAAGTCATTGGAAAAATTGGTCTTAGAAAGAGGACACTGGATGATCAATATAATTTTTATTTTTGTGTTACAACTACAAGACTATATTATACACAAAACATGAATAATTCCGTGAAGGAAGTTGCAAATTATCGAAAGCTAATATATGCATGTCATTCAGTACAAGTTCTTGTACTCATCCTTTATTGCAGGGACTGACTCTTCATTCATCATCATTCAAGCCGAGAATAGATCTAAGCATAGGAAATACTAAACACCCTATTTCTACCGACTTCTTGGCACGAATAAAAGATCTGATTTGTTCAGAAGTAGGACTATAGTTACCCTTCCGCTCCGGCCTATACATTTCTAACATTGATATGGACATTGTCTTGGCATGACAATCTAATACAACATGATATGGAGACAAACAACTCATCCCCAAATGACATCAAAATCCACCATCTCAAAGATCACCAAGTCTACCTAGGTTTTATACCCATAAAAGTCACCACATAAGAACGACAAACTTTATCAACAATCATAGAAACACCAATATGAGTAGAAACATGAACAATATCATCAAGCGACTCATAAGTTATATCCAGACTCACCATAAAATAAATAGACACATAAGAGAAAGTGGAAAATAAAAAATAGGAAGTAGAACAAAAAAAAAAAAATCTTTTTTGATTCATCCCTGGCCTCATTCAAGAATTGACCTAGGCCGAATAAAGATGTATCCATACGATCATAGACTAGAATAATACATGTGATAATTGCGTCAGACTCTGCCTAAAAGGTATAGAAATGAGCTTGATCGCTTGTTTGTGAACCACTCGGGCTAACTACTACCTCTACCGACCATCCATCGCCTCTGTTAGGATGAGTACCACATCAACCTGTTCTATGGCCACTCCACCCAAGTTGAGGATGATCTCTACCATACAAACCCTTTCCCCTACAGTTGCTAGAGTTGGAGCTCATGAAGCCTATTGTTGAACTACTTGTATATCCTATTTAAATTTGGGGCACCACTTTCGAATATGCTTTACCTGGCCACACATAGCTGAACCAGTCCAATGTAGGTTGTTGTACTGAAGAAAAGTATGTAGAGTAACGTCCCTAGTTTGACAACTTCTGGCTGACCCCAAATGGACCCCTAGCTATAACTTGCATCACTGTTTGAACGGGGAGTCTAGAGTACTCTTTAGAATTTGGCCTTTATACAGGAAGCCACTGAAACTACCACCCTTTTGGGCCTTTTTATCCAATGACTTAGCATAAAAGTCCTGCTTAAATCGCTCTACGTTACTCATATACTCTATCACTTCCAGAAAAGTATTATCGAAAGATGGTACCATCTGAAGTGCTACTAACTGAAGTCCCACATTTTAATCTTTGACAAACCGTTTGATTCTTTCTTTCTTAGTAGGCAGTAACTACAAAGAATATCTGGACAAAGAGTAAAAATGGGCCTTATAGGTTGCAACAAATAAATTACCCTGCTCGATGTCGGTAAAAATGGGCCTCTTATATCACATAGTACAGGGAACATATTCTAAAAAGATGAAGTAGAACTGGGTCCAGGTCAATAGAGACGACCCAATTGGACTACACTCCACAAATGTTGTCAACCATTTCTTTTAATCCCTAACAACTGAAAGGTGAAAAAATAACACCCTATATCTTTATACCACCCACAATTTGTGGAGCCTCTCGTGACAATCAATGATGAATCATAAGTATCATCTCACTCATTAACACAAAATCCTGATTGGTGAACCTCTACAATAGATCATTATCATCCCAATTCATCATTGGTTCACTCACTGGCCTTAGAGACACCCCTATCTAGAAAATTTCCTCCATTCACGGAGCCACAACTTTTTGGACTCTATAATACTGCCCTATAGCGATTGTGGGCGCCGCCCCAACCCCTATCAAATTGCTCAACAAGGTTATTACCTAAGCTAACACATTTGATGAAGTTGGGGTAGGTGTAACCGTCTCCTGAAGTGGTGCTTCAAACTCATTTGTTTCCATATTAGGAGTCTCTTAAGGTGCTAGGGACTTGGGATCTGTCTCGCACTTGATCAGAAGTTGGGGCATGGCCCTGGCTCGAGTCATTGCTCTCTTTTTATCCTAAAATCCACCTCTATCTCATCCTTTATTGTGAGTTACGACCAAACGGCTTACTTGGGGTGCCTCAACTCTGGCTTCTCCTGAACGTGTCCTCACCATTTGAGAGAGAAAAGAATGAAAGAGTCAGAAGCTAATTTGGATCACTAGATACCAATTGTAATCAAGTAATAACACGAAAAAAAAATGAGTTTTCCTATTGTCGTGTAGCCTCTCGAAAAGCAGTACAAACATCTTTGTACCATTCTGCAAGACTCTACTAGACATGTCTTTATACAATTAGATTGACGAATCTAAGACTCTAATATCAAACTTGTCACAATTCAAACCCCTTGTGATTGACACCCACATTAATCCCTCGATGATAATCATATCTAGCCAACTAAAACATGTTGTAACTAAGTCATTAATCAATATTTAAAAGCTTTTAAGAAAGAAATGAGAGGTTCAATCATAATAACTAAAATATCTAAGAAAGTCATAAAAGTAGATAGATAAATGAACAATGTTTGAATGGAGTAGATATCGGTGATTAAAAGATCTATGGCAGCCTAAATGGAGTAGCTCACCCTCAAATCTAAAGTACTATAATTGCGCTAAAGTTGAGGTCAGATGGACAAATTTTTATTATAGTCTGCACTCAAAAGAAAAGTGCAGGAGTAGTACCACTACAAACACTATGTATTTGTAGGCATCATAAGCCGACTAAGATTAATAACAAGTATATAAAAATACAAGTCATAAAATAGGTAGACAAGTACAATTTCATATAGTCAATAAACTCAACAAGTCAAAATATTATTATAAGCCAAATAAATAGACTCATTCCAGACATATCAATATCATCGATTACTAGACACATAAGTCACCACAATATATAAAATGACATCATAAAACTCTGTGTAATACAAGTAGTCACATATAATCCTGAAAAACATATCCACAATGATTTCACAGTTGTATAGACTCTGTATCATATAAGTCTCATATGTCACTCATTTAATCACTCATATGTATAAACCTGCTAAAGTGACTTTAATTTTGTCTTACTAGTAATTATGACATGCAGGAGACCCTAGGTGACTATGTACCGTACTAGCTTGGTACCCAATGCATCACCTAACTACTCGTCTGTAGGATCACATCGAACACAAGTCACTCATCATCAACATATACCATATTGGTGTGGTACTCGATCCATCATATAATTGCTTATCTATTAGCTTACATTAGACTCGAGCCACTCATTATCAGAACCATGCATGCTTTATTATTATCTCAGCATGCTCTTTGTTCCTTATCTCTCAAGACAACACAACAAGTATAATGAATATCACAAGTACATATTACAAACACAAGTCATTAAAGACAAGTTTCAAAAATTCACATCTTATTTATACAAGCATTGTCAACCCAACTGAAATTAATCACAAACTATGTCCAACGACCAATCAATATGCTCTATAGATTGACAACACACACGTGACTAATCAAAGTATAACTCTAGATAAAATATAACCTTCCTTAACCAAACACTTGGACAAGCAAGATACTTCACGTGAGCCTTTATTTTCTCAAAGTTTCAGAATGCTCAAAATCTAAAACTAAAAACTAGAACAATATTTCATCATCTTTTCTTCAAACAATAACCTTGACCATTCAAAACTCACTTAATTCTACCCTCTATTAAGGTATAATTCATTATAGAAGGGTTATATCATCATACAATAGTTTTTCCATCATAAAAATAGCCTAACAAGTGGAGTTTCTACTTCATTCACCCCCTAAGAGTAGTTTTTATGGCTAAGGAATCATTTTATGGGGTTCTAGGTCCCACAACATCATGAACAACAACTAGATTATTAATTTCATGCTAAGAAGTATAAATTAACAACTTAAAATCAATATAACCTCTAATCGCATCAACCCATATGCTTCCTCGCAAAATTCATTAGTTCTAGAGTTCTAATCCATAATCTCTCCACTAAGAATATCCCTTTCAATTCCAGGATGATATCGAATTACTAGATGAAATGGTTGACAGAGAATACTTACCTCAAAAATGAAAATAGCCTTAGACCTTGAAAAATTACCCCTTGAATTTCTGGTTCGAATATTTTAAGTTATGAGGAAGGAATTGATAAAATTAACTTAAAACGTGCATTCTGTCTCGTGTAGTCTGCTACAACGATCATCACCTTTGCTACAGATGACTCATTGTGGTGATCATTGACACTTGAATCTACTCTCTCTATGGCGAGCCAAAACTCGCTATGATGGTCTCGTTGTAGCAAAATACCCAACTAATGCAACAAACGCCCCTATAAAAAGTAGCTCGGGAGAAGATAATGCGAACCCCATTCCACAACATATTTTTTCATTACAAGACATCACGACATAAAACGAATGCGACAAGCACCACAAATACTTGTTTCAAACTCTTTACTCAGTCTTTGAGTCTCATATAGAGGTCTAAATCACTAAGTTACTGTCATGAACCAAACTACCCCTAGGCGTGACATGGCGAATAGGATCCTAAGAGATTCTAAACAAGCCACTTGACATAAGCATGACATTAAGATAGACAAGATAAAGAAATAAAGAAGTAAAGTTGGATATAAGTTTCAATACTTCAATGACATACAATACCAAAATTAGAGTACAACAATCTCTTAAGTGAAAACATATTAAGTCTAGCAACAAGCCTCTATGTCATAGGTGTGACTAGAACAAATGGCCTCTAGCTCACAAAAGATGTTTGAAACTGAAATGACATGAAAGATATAAAAGATAAGTAGTGGCAATCATGAGGACTCACCAATCTGCAAGTAATGTTGAATCAATCTGATCTAACCACGACCAGATGAAGGAACGCCAGACTCTATATTATGAATATATATATATATATGATGAGTCCGAGATTTGAACTCATTTAGAACTTTGTTTTGATAGATTTGGTGTCCTCAAATGCCTAATTTATGCTATAAACTGATGCTAATGCCTTGATTTTCAGGTATATGGATTGAGGAGCAAAGCAAGGACACTAACAGGCAAAAAGAAACAAAACAAGCTAAAGAAATGAAGAAGGGTGAGCCTGAAGATCGCCAAGAGAACTCGGCGTGTCGCCGAGTGGCTAATCTCACTGCCTAAAGTTCTAGTGTGCCAAGCCCTAAAGAAAGAAACCAAGTCGGTGACGAAAAGGAGCAGTCGACGAATCACCGAGTCGTTCCGCAAGGCAAAGATAGATCGTCCAAAGTTACAGACCTCGAGGATGCTGAATGCTAAGGCGAAAAGGCGATGGAAAAGGTCAAAGGGCGGCTCGCTGAGTGGTTCGGCGAGCCCGACTTACTTCGTTGAGTGGCCCTTCGTGGCTTATTTTCGGCGACTATAAATTACATTTTGAACATTAATTTAGTATCGCATTTTTAATCCATCTTAGTTTAGAACAGTTTTCTTTGAAGTTTATAAGTAGACTTGAAGGTTTTGAGACTCAATTTGGAGATATTGCAAGTGGGTTTTGAATTTTCTTCGAATTGGAGCATTGAAAGCTTGAATTCCTCTTACCCAGTTGATGGCTAATCGATTCGGTAATAGTTTTTATCTGTTTTATGATGTTAGGCTAAAATCCCAACTCTTGGGGTGTGATCATGTGATTATGGGTTGAATTAGTGTGTGGGTATTGTTAATTACTAGTTTAAATGTTATTTTAAAGTGGGTTTAATCATTAATTATGGTTTAATGTATGAATTGTAGTTGCAAATATAGTTCTATTTTAGAGTTCTTGGCTTGCTCGAGAGAGAGGTTTTAGAGCTAATATTATTGATTAATGATTCGTATGTATTGGGTTGATTTGGGTTCATCTCGAGAGAGTGAATCCTAAACCCAGTCCTACCCATCTTGCTCGAGAGAGAAGATGTATTAAGGTTTTAGGTTGTTCTTAATTGCTATGCTTGTTGATGTTCGAGAGAAATCACTTGAATCGGAATAGTTGTTCGAAAGAAAGCTATTTCAATTATAATTTAGCCTACCCACTGATATTTAGCTGTTTACTAGTAGTTTCAATTACCCATATATCGAAATTTGCCTATAATCGATCACATCTCGAGAATTCCTCTCCTTATTGTTATCTCATTGTTATTTCACTGCTTGGTAGTTGATAATTGCAAATCAAAACCCTCATCTGACATTTGATGTCACCCCTTTGATTTGTAATGTGTCCTTTTCCGATAATATCTATTCATATAGCTAGTTAGATCAAATTTGTACTTCATAGTCGAATTTGAACATGTACCGCTCCCTGTGGGATTCGACCCCAACTCAATTGTTGGGTTTTATACTGCTTAACGATCGTTTGCACCTAGAATCGGATGAGGTGTGCTTGAAACGTTAATCAAAATGGCGCCGCTGCCGGGTAGTGGTGTTGTTTGAAATTCTTTTATTGAAGTTGAATTGTGATCTTTGTAGTTATAGTTGAATCTACTTATTTTTGTTTTTGGTTTTGTGTTGTTTGTGTAAAACAGAGGAGGAGATGATCGTCAATGAAAGTAATGGTAGCCAAGTGGGCCACCAAGATGACATTGGAAATCTCAATGATGTCAATTACCCAAATCAAGTGGGTGGTGTTGGTGCTATTCGTTTACCTCCAGCTGAAGGAAACATTGTTTTCCACATAACAAGCACAATGCTTCAGCTCCTCCAATTGAAGGGACTATTTAGGAGGCTGGCGCATGAGGATCCAAACGACCATATCATAAATTTTGTTGATGTTTGTGGGCTGTTCTCATTTAAGAACATATCGCAAGAATCGGTCCGTCTTAGGTTGTTCCCATTCTCTTTGATGGGTGAAGCGACTAAATGGTTGGCTGAGTTACCAATGGACTCTATCACCTCATGGGATGAGCTGACCACAACATTTCTAGTGCGATTCTTTCCCCCCATCGAAGATGATAACTCTAAGGGATGGAATCCAAGGTTTCAAATGCTTGGAAGGTGAGCCAATCCATGAGACATGGCTGAGATTTAAGAAGCTGGTGCTTCATTGCCCAACTAATGGACTTCTTGATAATGTGCTGCTGCAATATTTCTATAGAAGCCTTGATTCGGTAAACAAAGGAGTGGTTGACCAACTTTCTCCGGGTGGTATAATGCAACAGCCCTATGCAATAGCTTGTCAACTCCTTGATTGCATGACCATGATAAACAGAGCATGGTATACTCGAGAAGGCCAAGTCTCTCCTCTCACTTATAAATTGACAAAAGAGCAGATCGAAAAAGATCAAGAGAGACCAGAACATGGCTAAAATGATGACTCAGCTGGATATCTTGGCTAAGAATGTCATGGGTGGGTGTTGGTGGAGTGAACCCCGATGATGCAAGGTTTGAAGCGTTGTACAATGAGGAAGTGAACTTCCTAGCCAACCAATGAGGATATTATCGTGCTAACTACCCAAGGTCGGGTGGAAACCAAGGATGAAATAAAGATGAGGTTTGGAGAGACCGTGACAGAGAATGGCGTGACCAAAAAGCCACTTGGAAGGATAGAGAAGGGAAGAAGGATATGTATGTTTCACCCCACGAGCGTCAAAAGCCCAAAGATTCTGAGGGTGGCCGGACTGAAGATATGATGTCACGCATTCTCACAAAAGTTAAAGGGTCCGATAAAGTATTGAAAGAGATGAAAGAGGATGTTTCGACTCTCAACCAAACGGTGACCTCTCACTCAGTCTCTATTAAGCAACTGGAGACCCAAGTGGGTCAAATTTCTTCACATCTGAATCCAAGACAACAAGGGGGATTGCCTAGTGATACAATGGCAAACCCCAAGAATGAAGCTTGAATGGGTATTTTCATCGTGCCACGACGTTAACTAAGGCGCTTCTTGGGAGGCAACCCAAGTTTTTAATGCTTTAAGTTTGATTTTGAATAATGGGTGTTGATTGTGCAGGTTGAAAACTGGAGTGTGTTTGAGAATGTGCAGTTTGGCGAGCCATAGAGTCCAGTCGGCGTCTCGCCGAAGAGGTTGGCGTCTCGCCGAAGAGGTCGGTGAGCCCGACTTGGACCAACAAAACTTTAGGTGGAGGTTTGTAAAACTCTGTGGGCTAATTAATTAATCGGCGACTCGCCGAACAAGTTGGCGAGCCCAATTTTGTCTGTCGTTTGGATCCCCAAGATAACTGGGAGTCCTGTAAAACTCACCGAGGTAAGTTACCACTCGGCGCACCACAGAGTGGTTCGGCGTGGATGACTTACACTGCCGAAAAGGCCGCGAACTGAAATATTTTAAAAGGCCAAATGGTTAAAATTTAAAAATCTTTCATATTCTCCAATTTCTAACCCCGTACACTCATACCCGCACTTTTGATTTCCTGTATTTTTGCTATTTTACTTGCTTTGTGCTCTTGATCTCGTGTTTGGATTTGGATTGCATTTCCGCCTAGCTTATCAAATTCTAAATTCGGCATTCAGGTTGGTTTTTCAAACCCCGAACTCTTGATTAGTGGTTGAACTCGAATGCATTCGATAAATTGTGTTGTTTTGTATTGGGTCTGTGCTTAAATCGTGTTTGATTACTTATTTAGCATTTTGAAATTGTGCCTAATTGCTTAAAAATATGTTTTTCCGAGTTTCATGTGTTAAAATTGATTCTAAATTATTGGGTTGCGGTTATTTTATGTTGGGTCTAGTTGGGTGAAGTCTAAGTAACCCCCCAATTGTGCTAAGTGACGTACTTTTCCCAATGATGGAGCGTTTGACGTCATTCTTAAGGGCAAAAGTCGTCAAATGACCAATTTTGGCCAAATCGGGGGAAGTATGAATACCCAGAGGCATGGGTTTTATGGGTCTTGTATGAATTGCATAATGTGTGTGTTTGATTTTGATTTTGGGAGCTGCGGGCTTGATTTTGAAAATTGGGGTTGAAAATTGGCATGTTGGGCAGTTTGGTGAGCTGAGTCAAGCTCACTGAACGGTTCGGCGGTTCGCCAACGTCCCCCTTGATCGCCCTTAATTTCGTAATTTGGCTTAGTTAGAGTCTGTAACTTTCAGCGGGAAGCCTGAGCTCGCCGAGTTCACCCGGCAACTCACCGAATGTTTCCTTTGATCACCCTTTCTGAGCCCCTAACCCCTAAAATACACTGTTAATTTCGGCAGGCTAGTCTGAGCTCGCCGAGTGATGTCAGCGATTTGCCGAAGGGCCCTGCACATCGCCGACATGCCTTGTTTCTGAAAATATTTCAAGCCAATCCTTTCAGCGATCCCGATCTCGCTCGCCAATGTGACTCGGTGACTCGCCGATTGGTTCGCCGAGTTCATCTACAACCTTAATTCTGCAAATTTTTCTTGAAATTTTTCTAACTCTTTCTAATGTGTTTTGCAGATATAGCTAGGACCAACTTAGATGAAAATGGCATGCCGCCTCACAAACGAGCACGGGGCATCATAATAAATGAATGAGCAACTGCTTCCACACAAAAGGGAAAGAAAGCACCTCCGAAAGAAGGCAAAGACAAGGGAAAAACGCTCATAGCTGAGAGACCGGAGCGCAACTCCGGCAGTGATGGGGATTGTTTTGACTCTCAGGTCTCACTCTCCGAGCCTGAAGATGACCAACCACTACAGACATGGCGAGCAGAAATTCATGCAAGGGTTCGGCAAGATCGATCTAGGATCCCAGAGTCTACCCCTCTTGTTGTTGATGCAGTGCCAGCTCCGGCACAGACTGTGGTTCCAGCACCACCAGTTTAGGGTCCTCCTCCCCGATTACTCAACTGGTTAAAGGCCGAGGGATTGAGGACCATCCTAGAGGAGAAACGATTGTCCACGGATGGTGTGGTGGACAGGTACCCTCTTGTGTGGGACACACTTCGGTACCACATGTTCGACATGTTCACCAGGCCCCGTGGCCCATACATCCCCACTTGGGTCAGAGAGTTCTACACTGCATATGGTGACTTGGTACCCCAGGGGAAGAAGAAGGCCAGTGCCTTCAGACCGGAGGAGTCTGTGGTAGTTCGAGGTAAGACAGTGGGATGCAGCAGCTATCATATAAATGTTGTACTGGACAAAGCTACAGGTTTTGAGCATGAGTATCAGAGGATGATGACTTCACAGACTCTAGATGACCTAAAGGGCTGGCTAGCTCCCTACATCTATGACACCACCCCGAGGTGGATTGAGGCCGGAGCCCCTATCGAAAAGAAGGACTTGGTTCAGTTTCATTAGTAGCTCGATCATGCCGTCATAGAAAGAGTCTGTAATTTCCACCACCCAAAGGCGGCCTGTCTCGGATCTATTATAGCCAGGAAGAGTCTGAACCTAGAGCTGATCATAGAGCAGGAGATGGCCATGAGGGCCAAACAGCGCTAGACATCCCTTCTGTTCCCCGTGCTTATTACAGAGTTGTGTCGGTGGGCTAGAGTTCTTCTTGATGAGAAGAGGGACGTTGAGATCACACCCACATCCTCCACCAACATCCGGTGCATAGAGGCCGAGTACACACGGGACGAGGCGGATAGGAGTAGAGCAGCTCCGGTGGATACATCCCTGGAGGTTGATGTTGATTCTATACCTGCAGAGGCATCTTTGCCTACTCCGGCCTCCGGGCCTTCAGGTACATCTATTTCCACTCCTTCCCAGCCTCCTAAAGCTGCTTCAGGTACCACTTCCTCCAGACCTCCGATCACTCAGGCCATGCTTCTCAAGATTGGGCACCTAGCCCATTCTGTCGATGTGCAGGCTTCCCGGCTGGAGGCCGAGGTGCCCTGGATGATTGAGCGAGCCATCACAGCTGCACTCACACCTCTTCAGGCTGCCATTGATGTTCTCACTGTGAGAGTAGTGACTTTTGAGAGAGGACAGTGGGTGACTACTGAGGTTACGACTTTGAAAGTCGAGGTTTCTCAGCTTAGGAAGGATGTGGACCATCTTAAGTCCACAGACTTCACTTCGCTGTTTGGGTCAGTTGAGATCTCCGAGGATCTGAGTGCTGAGATTCCAGCCCATGCTTAGGTACCTCCGGCTACCACCAGAGATGATATTATGGAGGATGTTGTTACTGATGAGTCTGAGGCCGAGACCGATAATGAGCAGCTTAAGGAGCGAGATGCTGCTGTATATGATGATCTGGAAGACCTAGAGGGTGCCATGATTGAGACTGCCCGACAAGCTTCGTTGAGAGAGACTTCTATGCGAAGCTCTAGTGGAGCCAGTGTTAATGTTACCCCGGGCACTGATGCCTCGACAGATGGAGCGATTGTGTAACAGGATCATTCTTTACCTCCCTCTCTGTTGTTTTTGTGATTTTTGTGTTTTTAGTTGCATTTGAGGACAAATGCTTTTATTTTGTGGGTGGGGTGAGTTATTTCCATACCTACCTCTTGTGATTCTATTTTATTTGGGAATTTTGGGAATTTTGAGCTATATATGTGTTTTGATTTTATCTTGTGGATGGTTGAGCTTGTGGCTCAATGTTTTGAATGGAAATGGTTTTGACCTATTTTAAAATTTTGTGCCACCCCTATTGTTTGTGATTATGGCTTGTGGTTGTTCTTGTGTAAATTTGAGTATCGGTTATGATCAATATCAATGACTTGAATAGTTCTCTTAATTGAACGAAATGAATGTGCGGCTACAATGAGGCCAATGAAGTTGCATAAACAATGTGTGAACTTTTAGCATCTCGTTGTGACTAGCCGGTTATCGAATGAGCCTCTTGTGATGAACATTGCACACTAGCAAAAGTGTGGAGTCTTGTTTGATATTTGTGCTAATGTCAGGTGTGTTGAGATTACTTTGAACAATTGTGTGATGACACCTAGAATTTTCCCTGTTGGTCTGGTTGACTAAGTGATGCAAGCACTTGATATGATCTTAGGCAATGATTTTGAAGAGTGAAACAATTTGACAATAAACCTCTTTTGTGGCCAACCTTGTGAGATGTGTGAACCTTGCTTGAACCCTATTGAGCCTGACCCTTTTCTTGGAAGAAACTTGAACAATTGTGATCCTTCTTTATCCATCTACCCATCACTTTCATGAAGTTTGGTTTGTGTGAATAGCCAACTTAGGCCAAAATCCTAAGTTGGGGGTGTGGTGAAAATAGGAGGAAAGTCAAGAAGTGTGAAAAATTCCCCTTTGAGTAATGGTTTTGAAAAATATGGAACCCCTCCATATAAAAAAAAAAAAAAGAAAATAAAAGACAAAAGAAGCAAAGAAAAAGAATGAAAAAGTTATGAAATAAAGTGATGAAAATTGCAAAAGAAATGGGATATCCGGTAATTCATTTGAAGTTGAATAATGGGGTGGATTATGAGCATGTTTGAATTGTTAAAGAAAAAGGATGAAAGTGATGATCAGGCCACACTTCATGGAGGTAGCAGCCACTGAGCCTAAATGACCATACATTGACACTCAGCCCCATTACAAGCCATGAAAAGACCTTTGTGATCTTGAGTGAGCTGAAACAAATGTTGATTGGAAAATAAGGGCAAACCTATGAGTGAAGTCATGCATGTGTTCATCTTTGTGAGTGTGAGAGTTGTATGTGATTCCGAAACTTTAAATTGCTGAGAAATAGTGTGTGAATATGGAATCATC